>JAXIVD010001429.1:32500-35000 GCA_036785275.1 Cancer borealis | reverse complement strand
AAATGCCATCTGTCATTTCTTTTATCAATTGACTAAACTGTCGAGGAAGGATTGTGATTGTATTTTATCGGGGGCTGTAGTTACTCAACCCATGATTTTCGTATCGTTGGCAAATTTTGATATCATACAGGTGTGTCCTTCATCAATAAATAATAATCATTGACATAATTAGAAAACGAACAGGGCAAAGTAAAGAGTCCTGAAGAAATTATAATAGTAGTAGTAGTAGTAGTAGTAGTAGTAGTAGTAGTAGTAGTAATAGTAGTAGTAGTAGTAGTAGTAGGAACAGCAGCAACAGAGTAACAGTAGCTTGCAAGAAGTAATGGATGTATAGTATGGTATGGCAGTGTTTTCTTATAGATAGTAGCTAAAAATCAAACAATAATAACGGTGATGATGAGAGTATGTGGTAATAATACTAAAAATACTAATCACTATAGCGACGGTTATGATCACGAGTAATAACAACGAAAAAAAGAAGAAATGATTATAGTATAGTAGCATTGTGGCGGTGGTGGCGGTGGTGGTGGTGGTGGTATATAGGAGACACACGTAGCAGCCAGACTCCAGAGAAACACATTTAGAACCACATTAAGAAGCGTAATTAAATAAGATTCTGTGCAGACACCTACTTGGCGCACACCTTGCCTTAGTTATTAGCGAGTTGGGTGCATCTCAGGTGTGCGCCATAACACCTGTGTGAGAGTGTGCAGGTGTCGGGTACAGTACAGAGAGGCGGCCGTGTGTTGAATGCCGCTGTCTTGTGTTAAGTCCTTGGTTGAGTCCTTCCGGTGACTGCCTCTACCTCGGAAGGGGAAGAGATGCAGTTATGTTTATCGTGTGTGAGTTAATGTGTCTTGCTTTTTTTTTTTTTTTAATATCTGTTTGTCATGCGTGTGTGTGTGTATGTGTGTTTTGTTTTGTAATGTAATGTCTGTTTCTGTTTCTGTTTCTGTTTTTTTTCGTTGTTTTCTTTTCTGTTTTCATTTGTCTGTATCTATATCTGTTTCTATCTGTTTGTGTGTCTGTCTTTTTGTATATCTGGCTGGCTTGCTGGATGTGTTTGTATGTATATTTGTTTGTTTATGTGTATGTTTGCCCTCTCCCCTAAGCCTCCCTCTCTCCTAACCTAACCTAACCTAACCTTACCTAACCTAACCTCTTCTTATTCCTGCCCCCACGACCCGCCCGGCAAGCAACCAACCAGCAGGAGTCGGTCACGTGGGTCGGGGTGAGGGAAGGGAGGGAGGGAGGGAGGGAGGATAAGGGAGTAACGATCTATACAAGTGCCTAAGCTCCCCTGAATGGTGATTTAGGCCGCTAGATAGAGTAGCTTCCCCACTAACCAGCAGGGGGTGGCATTACGACGAGAAGGTATTAGATTGCTGAAGTGGGGGAAGGGGGAAGGATGTAGGGGGTCGAGAGGCTGCTAGAGGGAGGTTACAAGGGGGAAGGGAGAGGAGAGGGAAGGAGAGGGTGTGTGGTGTATTCCCCTTGGTGTATTGGGAGGCTCATTTCGTAGGCGTTTGTAGAGACGAAGTAATAAAGAGATGTAATCTAAATAAGCTCCAATCTTGTTCCGATATTAGTAATCTACATAACACTACGCCACACACACACACACACACACACACACACACACACACACACACACACACACACACACACACACACACACACACACACACACATACACACAGGGTACAGCGTTTAGTCTTGTATGATCGATGGAGCTTCTTTTTTTTTCTCTCCTTCTATTCATCCCTCTGTAATGTTGACACAGAGAGGGCCGCTTCTGTAATGACAAGATTCACATTTACTATTTTTTTGGCCGTACCGTACCCCACCACCACCACCACCACCACCACCACCACCACCCTACCCTTATTGCGTTCCTTGACTAAATGACAATCAAATATAACACTTCACAGGGATAGAAAAAAAGTGGATATGAGTTATTGGTATTGGTAGAAGTTTGTTTCATTATTAAATAGGTCTATCGATTCTGACTTGATAATTTGAATTGAGTCGAGTTGATACCTAACCTAACCTAACCTTTTTTTAGTTTATATGCATTTCAGTATTTTATAATCTTTAAGGGTTAGATAGATATTTGAAGGCATTTATATATATAATAAACATAATTTAACACATTACTTTGATCACGTCTGTATGATCCGAAAAGGAGAGAAGAGTTGCAACAAAGTGTAGTGTTTGAGAAGGCAAGTGACGCTTAGAATAGCAATTTGTTTTAACTATTTGTCAGGTGAAGGTTATGGATGTGCATCGATGAAGCAATTATATGATTGACTGCCTTTCCATACTCGCCAATCAGCCTTGTGTGTGTGTGTGTGTGTGTGTGTGTGTGTGTGTGTGTGTGTGTGTGTGTGTGTGTGTGTGTGTGTGTGTTAGGTTACGTGATCCTTACTAATGACGGTTACTACCACCACCACTACCACCACCACTACCACCACCACCACCACTACCACCACCACCACCC
>JAXIVD010001429.1:15000-27500 GCA_036785275.1 Cancer borealis | reverse complement strand
ACAGGACGCACACACATAGGGCGTAATAACCAGATGTGTGTTATGAAAATTTTATTTTAATTTTATATAAAAGTTTGCATGTTGAGCTGCCTGGCTGACGCTTATCTCTGTCCCGTATGTTTGATCAGAATGTTATTAGCTGGGATGGAGTTACAAAAGTCGGTGGTGCTCTGATTCCAATAAACAAAAGAAGAGCGCTTTAGAGATATTGGATCACGGGTTTATCGAGACGCGTTTGCAAATGTTTGACGGTGTATTAAGAGATAGATCAGAGGGTATTGTATTTCATATTCTCTCTGTCTCTCTCTCTCTCTCTCTCTCTCTCTCTCTCTCTCTCTCTCTCTCTCTCTCTCTCTCTCTCTCTCTCTCTCTCTCTCTCTACCCCACACTATTTCTAATTTCTCTACACTTTCTTCTCCTCATTCTCGCCTCTTCCTCACTCTCACGTCCACTACAACAGCAATAGAACGGTCATAAAGGAAACTGGAACTGAAGGTATAGAGAAATATAAAAAAGACACAAATAAAAAGGCATTGACAAATTTTTTTTTTATTAACTAGAACTCAATTTACAGATAAGTTGAAAATAATCACATATTATAAAAAAATAATATATATATAATATTTACGTTAACATGAACATTAAGAGAACAAATATTTACTACCATTCTACTATTCTATTCTACTATTTGATGGTTCTTCCATTTCTATTCACTATTGATTCGAATGTTATTATTTTCTCTCTCTATATTCATCAATGTATTTATTTTGAATTTATTTTTTCATAGATATGTTATATTGATGCACATATTGTACGATAATTATTAGAGGTCATAAGAAATCCAAATATTTTTCCTTCGCTCCTTTCACCTTCACTTCCTTACTCTATCATAGTCTTCCCTCTATCATTTATTTTTATTTTATTTTATTTCGTTTTTGGTTTGTTTCTTCTGTTTTTTCTGTTTTTTTTCTTTGTTTTCTGTTTTGCTAGTGGCTTAATCTACTGAACCAAACTCTAAATTGGTGTGACCGTTTATTCCTGGTGTTTAACATTTGTTCGTCCTCCTCTTCCTCCTCCTCCTCCTCTTCCTAATATAGAGCCTGTAGCACCTCCCCCTAGCAACCAGGCAACAGGCTTCTCACTCACGCTAAGTTGAAGTCGTGTTGCAGAATTGAAGGGAAATTAGAGGACTTGCCTTACTGGAGAAGGAGGGAAAGGAGGAGGAGGAGTGGTGGGTGGAGAGGAAAAGGCAAGCTTGGAAGGAGTCAAGGAAGGGAAGAGGATGGAGAGGAGGAGAGAGAAAGCTAACAGTGATGAGAGGTTGAGTTAATAAGAAAAGTAAATATTGAGAGAAAGAGAAAAAAAAAGAGGGAAAGAAAAAGGAAGAGCGAGAGTAATGGAGGAAAACAGGATATCAACGTATAGAGAAAAAATAGATAAAAAAAATAATGATACATATTCCGTGAAAACAAGGTAACAGAAAAGAAAATATATTATTCATTTTTTTATATACATTTTTTTTGGTTACTGGTAAAGAGCTTATGTAATCAAACGGACTGAATGTTTTATGAGGGAAGCAGAGGCAGAGGTAGAGAGACAGGGGAAGCAGGGTTGGGGGGCAGGGGCCTCTGTGGCTCTGACGGCGGCCTTGCACGTGTGACTCTGGAAAATTAATTGTCCCTGCAGCGTGCAAATGAGTTTTATATCTTGACTTGACTCTGACTCTGAAGAGGGCAAGACAGTGCTCCTCCACATTAACTATTCTATTATGCTGACAAGTCTCTCGTCCCTCCTCCTCTTCCTCCTCCTCCTCTCTTTCTCTTGAATGCTAGTCCTGCTCCTTTACCTCCGTCTCCCTATTGCTATCTCTCTCCTCGCTCTCCTACGTTCCCCATCCTCTCCGCCCCTCACGCCAACCCTTCACCTCGGGGACACATCTTGAAGCAATGCATATAAAAGATACTAACCAGTCTGAAAAGAGCACACCAGATTATAACAAATACTACAAAACTTTTTCCATTCTCGTCACAATACACTGAAATCGGCGGAAAAAAGCGAAGTTCCCCTTGAAATGCAAAATTGATGTAGAAAACGAAACCATTACCAAAAGCAGGCAAGGCTAGGCTAGGAGAGGAGGGACAGAAGGAGGAGGAGGAGGATGGATAGAGGAGACAAGAGAGGAAGGGAGAAGGGAGGGAGATAGAGAGACAATTGAGGAAGGGTGGGATGGGAGGGTATAGGTGGGAGGAGAGGAGAAAGGCGAAGAGTCCTGCAAGTGGCGGGTCTCCTAAAGGACTTAGGTTCTCGTGCTGATGAGGTCAAACAAGGTAAGATTACTGCAAACACCTTGATGACCAGCCCTTGTCCGCCCCTTGCTACCTCAGGCCCTCTCCTTCCTTCCTTCCTTCCTTTCGTCTCCCTTCTCTTCCCACCCTCTCCCTTCCTCCTTCCTTTCCTTATATTCCTCACCTCTTCCTTCTCTTCCTCTTCTCTTATTTCCCTTCCAATTCTTATGCTTCCCATCATTACTGTTACTCATCTGTGCTTTGCCTTTCCCTTCCTTTTCTTCCTCTTGTTCCTTTCTTATTTGTCTTCCCGTTCTTATATCTCTCATCTTTACTGTTTCTCATCCATCTTTCCTACTTCCTTCCTTCTTCCTATTCTCCTTCCCTCCTAACCATCCCTTCCTCTCCTTCCCTTCCTGCATTCAAGTGTGCGTGGGAGGATGAGGAATGGGCAGTAAAGCAGTAAAATGAGGTTGCGTGAGGTTGGAATAGTGGAGGTGACGAGCAGCAGGATGAGCTAGTGGATGGGTGTGTGGGAGATGGAATAAGCATGCAATATTCTAATTAACTAAACACTTCCCGCTTCCACTCTTTTTTCCACCCATTTCACTCCACCCATTCCACTCCACTCCACCCTGCCTGCCACTCCACCTTTTTTCAGCCACGCCACTCCACTTTGTGCATTGAAGGCGGTGCTTTCATCGCTTGTTTGTGCGTTCGTGTATCAGTAAATCTTGAAAAAAAGTAGATTATCTTTCAATCAGTCACCCGTTTCAGGAAGCGAACTGGTTTTCAGCATGTGTGTGTGTGTGTGTGTGTGTGTGTGTGTGTATGTGTGTGTGTGTGTGTGTGTGTGTGTGTGTGTGTGTGTGTGTGTGTATGTGTGCGTGTGCGTGTGCGTGTGTTCAGTGCTTTCGAAAACAGGGTGTTGATGCATGAGTATAAAAATTGAGAGAGAGAAAAAAAAAGAGCAAGAGAGAGAGAGAGAGAGAGAGAGAGAGAGAGAGAGAGAGAGAGAGAGAGAGAGAGAGAGAGAGAGAGAGAGAGAGAGAGAGAGAGAGAGAGTGGGGGTAAACACATTTTTAACAAGTATCTTCAAGTTGTGATGCGATTGACCGTGTCCTTCCATACATGAATATTCAGATGTGTGTGTGTGTGTGTGTGTGTGTGTGTGTGTGTGTGTGTGTGTGTGTGTGTGTGTGTGTGTGTGTGTGTGTGTGTGTGTGTGTGTGCAAAATCAAACTCCAAATCAAAATCATCAACTCTATTTTTTTTCAACCGCGCTCATTTGTTCCTCATAATCACATTCACTCACACTCACTATTTCGCTCACTATTTATCACACTCACCGGTTAATGTGCATACTTTTGCGTTGCTCTCATTATCAATAGCATGAATTATCTACCTCATTCCTCATAATATCTTCCACCCTCATTACCTAACTTCTTGTCCCTTGCTATCACTTTTTTTTTCTTGCTCACTCTAAAATACAAATCACGAGACACACATTTATTTTCTAATATCTAATTTTCTCATCCATGTAATTTCTTCATTAACACCAAATTCAAAAAAGAAAAAAAATTCACACCCGTTACCATAGACTCCTGAAAACCTTGCATGGTAAACACATATTTTTTCTTTCTCTGTTTCGTTGAATAATTTTTCATGTTTATATAGGGAATAAAATTTTAACGGAGAAGCAGAAATGGAATGAGTTTATTACGTTTGTTAAAGATAAGTTAAGAGGGCACCGTAGATTCCTCTTCCTCTTCTTCCTCTTCTTCTTCTTCCTCCTCCTCCTCCTCCTCTCTTCACCAAGCTGTGCATTAGCAGAGGAACATTTACGACGGACCCATTATTGCCAAGTGGACGCCTCTTGCCTCCTCTCATGTTTGCATATGATAACGCTGTTTGTGTGTGTGTGTGTGTGTGTGTGTGTGTGTGTGTGTGTGTGTGTGTGTGTGTGTGTGTGTGTGTGTGTGTGTGTGTGTGTGTGTGTGTGTGTACATGTGTGTGTGTGTACTTCTCTGATCTGAATGCCTCTCTAAATGATTAAAGTAAAGAGAAGTTCTAAAGTCATTGGGAGAAGTGAAGAGGGAGAGAAGTGGATACCAGAGAGAGAGAGAGAGAGAGAGAGAGAGAGAGAGAGAGAGAGAGAGAGAGAGAGAGAGAGAGAGAGAGAGAGAGAGAGAGAGAGAGAGAGAGAGAGAGAGAGAGAGAGAGAGAGAGAGAGAGAGAGAGAGAGAGAGAGAGAGAGAGAGAGAGAGAGAGAGAGAGAGAGAATTATGGTTAGAGCATGAAAATATAAATACAGACTTAACAGCCATACCTACCATCCTTGCGAGGTCGTCTGTACATAGTTGTAGTAAGACACGTTCTGTTGGCTCACCAGCTAGGCAAATACATCGTACAGGTAACTCTTAAGGTGAAATATGAAGGTGTTTATAATATTACATGACAAGTTACTGATGCTGGCCACTTGCTCCACATTCTCTGCTTCTTCTACATTAGGAGCGAAGAAATATATTACTGTTATCTATTATAATTGTATTTATCTTCATCATAACTTTCTATTACAATTCGTGCGGCATGATGCATTGGGTATAAGGAAGTTGTATGTCTTCAGAATGTTATGCAGCTAAGCCATACACGTATTAGTATATTGCTCTGTCATTAAAGTTTTACTGTATATGGTACACTTTCATCCGTTAATTTTGCTATCACGTTGTGCCATATAAGTTTTTATCACCTTGACCTTAGTGAGTCAGATTCAGTTTATCGTTACCGTCACATTTCTTTCCTCGGGAGACGCACTTCAACTCCAGTGAGCGCGACACTTTTACCTTCTTCTGTCTCGCGTGAGGACCTACATTTGACGTGTTCGTGTTTGTACATTACCTTCGTTCTCGTACATACTGTAAGTAGAACCCGAATATTTACGTGTTTTCTCAGTACAGACTAAATGAAGGAAAGGTGAGTGAGTAAATGCCTTCCAGGACCAAATAGCTGCTTATGTATGTATAAGGAATGCCAAGGACATGACAATTAGTAGTGTTCTTGCTCAGCTCAGCGTTACGACTTGTTAAATATTTTCTTACCTTGCATAAGTCACGGAAATAATTAGGAAAACAAGAACGACGTATGTACACACATGAACAGAATAGAAAATATATACACACACATGTGTACACACATATAGACAGATAAGCAGTTAGTAAGTAGACTCAAAATATTTATACACACACACTCACACGCACACACACACACACACACACACACACACACACACACACACACACACACACACACACACACACACACACACACACACACACACAGAGCCAGACAACCAGATACAATAAATTATGTTTATACTTTATATACAACGTCTGTTTTTACCCCTCAGGCTGTGGCGCAGACCGAGGCTGGACTCTTAGTAGAGGAAACATATCATAAATACTCGCTAGAAATCTTGAAGTGCTGTAGACGGAGACTGAAATGTTTATATTTTTAGATCCGAAATGAAATGGTGAAACTAATTGATGTTGCGTCGTTTGTTAGCTCTGTATTATGAGTGAAGAGGCTCCAGAGACTACTCGCAGAAGAGAGAGAGATAAAGAGAGAAGAGAAAAGGGAGGAAGAGAGGAGGGGAGGAGTAAGGGGAATAGAGATGGAGATATGAAAGCAGGAACAATTGGAGTGACGGAGGCAGGCAGGGAGGGGAAGAAGGAGGGAAAATGTTGCGAGTTATTGAGAATGTAACGAAAGGGAAAAAATGAAGTGGGAGGGAGTGGAAAAGTGAATAAGTGTGTGGATTTAGTGGCGTGAGAGTGAGTGTAGTGGAAGAGGAAGTTGTTGTTGTCAGCGTGGGAAGTGTGATATGGTGAAGAAAATTAAGATAAGCGTGCGTGGGAAGAGAAAGGAAGAGAAAAAGAGAGAGGAGGGGGATGGGGAGGGGGAGGAAGGCGTTAGTAGGAAGGAGGGAAGTATCTAAGGGTAAAGAAAATGGGAGGTAACGGTAATACTATTTAAATAAAAATGGTATGAAAAAAAACTCATTCTGGAGGACGCTCAGTGATTAAGAAAAATACGTTAAAAAAAATACGAAATCGATGTTTAGGGGGAAAACGAAAAAAAAAAAAAAATCGAAACGCATAAATAAAAGAAAAAAAAAATCTGAAAACGAAAAAAAAAAAAAGGAATAAATAGCCAAGTGTAGAGAATAAATGCATGTATGATAATAACGAAGAGAGGAACTGAAGGTATGATAATAAAGAAGGTATAGTGATAGAGAAGAGGCTAAACACGGGCGGCCAGTCTGCGGGTAGTTTAGGGATCGCGACTGGGGAACAGGAGGGGACGAGCAGCCGCCAGGTGGAAAAGGAACACTGTCTGAAGGGAGATGAAAAATGTGGGGGGGAGAGAGAACATGTTGACGGGGAAGGGGACAGGAGGGGACGGAGAAGGGGACAGGAGGGGACGGAGAAGGGGACAGGAGGGGAGAGAGGTGTGAGTATGCGGCCAACTGAGAGGGGGAGAGATGGAGAGATAATGAACGGAACGGGGATACTGATGGACTGAATTTATGGAACAGGAGAAAAGAAAAGAGCGTAACATTTTCAAACTTACGTGCGAGGAAGGGAGGGAAGGAGGGTAGAGAGAGATTAAAATAAAAAGAAAATCAAATATAAACTCAATTTTCGAAGAGGTGACAAAATCCACACGCGTTAAAACCTTGATATTCACACAAATGTATATAAAAAAACTGATCAGACTTAAGACACTCAATTCCCAAGTGGAAGGTTAAGCCTATTTAAGTGACTAAATAAACTCTGTCAGGGATTCAAATAGATTAAACTAAAGGCAGTCACCGTACAGTCACGGTCGATATCCTCCAACAGCCGCTGTCCTCGGGCCCAGCTGCCGCCAGGGGCTATGGGGGCGTGGGTGGGCAATGGGAGGAAGGTGTTGGAGGCGTGGGTGGTAGAGATATACGTGATATGCACCGCCCGAAACACACAGAGAGATTAAGATAACAGTGTTGGTGGTGTGGGTAAGGCGTGGGCGGGGAAGGAGAGGGTACTAAAGGTGTGGGTGGTGATATGGGTTTCTGGGTGAGGGTATATGAGGAGGGGAAGAAACAATGGGTTGGGTGATGGGTGAAGGGGGAGAGTGGTGATGAGGGAGCGAGCAGGGAATAGTGGTGTGTGGAGGTGAGGGATGACAGGTAAGGGGAGGAGAGGTGAGGCTGTGTAGAAGGGAATCAAAGATGAATGTTTGTCAGCTGGTGTCATGGTAACTATATTTCAAGTTCGTATCTCTTCCCTCTCACCCTCCCCTCCTTCTTGCCTTTCATCTCTTCCTCTCTCCCTCGCTGCTCTCCATTCCTCTCTCCCTTCTCCCAAAGCACTCTTCTGGGACTAGGATGGGGATTAATCATAATTTTAGAGACTTAAAATGGAGAAATCACGTAGAGCTCCATTACTCTTTATGTTAGGCGACAGACACATTATTATCTTTATCACCATTTATCATTATTACTACCATTCATTAATATTCATAGCAATTAAGCCTCGGTTAACAACACACTACAAACGACGATAATAGTTAAGCAAAATAACATGAGAAATAGCTGAAGAGGCCATGATGAAGAGGAGTTTGAAATGAGAGGGAGTAGGAAGGAAAGTTAGTGGCTGGGAAAAGAGAGAAAGATTATAGTTGAGAGATGAAAGATTCTTTATATAGTGAAAATTGATAGTTGTATTCCGTAGACTTATCCCGTACTTCGGTGAACATGGATGGGTGTGCTCCGTAGACTTATCCCGCCCTCAGGTGACTCCCGCAGGCCAGGGGAGGTAGATGCGGGGGTGAGGTCGACAGTAACTTAATTATTGAGGTTTGTACAAGGCGAGCAAAAACTAACACTATTCCCTACCTCCTCTACCACAGCGGGCGGCGGGCGGCGAGAGAGAGAAGAGGGAGAGAGAGAAAGCGAAAGAGAGAGAAAAAAAAAGTGAGAGAAAGTGACAGTGTAGCGCTCTGGTGACCTGTCGTTGCCTTCTCTCTACACCACGTCAGCTCCCCTCGCTCCAGGTAAGTCTCGTCTCTCACTCTCCCCTCTCACTTTCCCCTCACCTTATATCCTGTCGCCTCTTCCCTTCCCTCACTCCCCTCCTTTACTCTATTAAGGCTTTTTTCCTCCGCATATTTTTTCTCTATCTTTGCGCCATTACGCTTCCGCATTCTTAAGTGAATTGACGCCTCCCTGTGTGTGTGTGTGTGTGTGTGTGTGTGTGTGTGTGTGTGTGTGTGTGTGTGTGTGTGTGTGTGTGTGTGTGTGTGTGTGTGTGTGTGTTTGTGTGGTGTGTGTGTGTGTCCATCCTGATGTCTAGCCAACAGAGCCTCAGAAAGCTGATTCCTTACCATCCTGCACTCTTCCCTCCTCCCTCCTCTCTCTTCCTCCTCCTCCCCCTCCTCTCTCTCCCTCTCTCTCTCTCTCTCCGTCTCTCTCTCATATTCTCGGTTCCTCCTTAGCTCCTTCCCTTCCGCTCCCCAAACCCTATCCCAACACATCTCTCTCTCTCTCTCTCTCGCCCTCTCTCTCTCTCTCTCTCTCTCTCTCTCTCTCTCTCTCTCTCTCTCTCTCTCTCTCTCTCTCTCTCTCTCTCTCTCTCTCTCTCTCTCTCTCTCTCTCTCTCTCTCTCTCTCTCTTCTCTCTCTCTCTCTCTCTCTCTCTCTCTCTCTCTCTCTCTCTCTCTCTCTCTCTCTCTCTCTGTCTCTCTCTCTCTCTCTCTCTCTCTCTCTCTCTCTCTCTCTCTCTCTCTCTCTCTCTTTCTCTCTCTTTTTCCCTTGACCACAGTATAGCTAAGTTCCTCCTCTCTACCTCCTCTTCCCTCCTCCTCCCCTATCGTCCCTTTTCGCTCCCTTTCCTCTCCTTCCCCTTCCATAAGAGTAACTAAGCAGCACGATTCTCCTGTACTCTGCAGGGGTTAAGGGTGAGGGAAGGAAGGAAAGGGTTGAGTAAGAGGAAAAGAGGAGAAACGAGTGTAGGATTTGTGTTGATATATACGAGTGTATTAAAATGAGAGAGATAAGAAATAAGAGAAAGAAATAAGAGATATAAGTGTGATAAGGTTTAGAAAATTAAGATAAGCGTGCGTGGGAAGATAGATGGAGAGATAGATAGATAGATAGATAGATAGATAGATAGATAGATAGATAGATAGATAGATAGATATAGAGGGAGATATAGAGAAAGAGAGATAGGTAAGGAAATTCTAACTCTCTCCTCCCAGGTATAAGAGTAGACTGAGAGGCAATCACTCAGGGATCACTACTTAAGCCACCTGCCGTGAATCACCTGAGCCAGCCCAGTGCCCCTAAATCCCTCCACACATCAGTCTCCCCTGCTCATCATTCCCCCTCCCTCACTCCTTCCTCTCCCATCCTCTTCTCCCTCTTTTCTTCTTCTCCTTTCGTTCTTCTGGTGAAAATACATGGTGATATATTCTAGTTCTTCTTGGTGGTGGTGATGGTGGTGGTGAATAGTGGTGTGTGGCTTTTCAAGATAGTGTTTGGGTTTTTATGCTGAGGAATGACCTTGAAGAAGCCATGACCTCTGTTTCATGTCTTTTTTTTTCCATCTTCGTTGCATAATTTGCTTTTGTTGACTGACGCTCGTTATCTGTAGCTCCTTACTTTTCTTTCTCTCCTGCTGCTGCTGCTTCCCTCCACTCCACTCCTGCAAACCCTCCTTGACCTGGTTGTTGACTCTCACTCTACTCATGACGTCATACGCCTGCATTCTCTCCCTCCCTCCTTTCCTCTTCTACCTTCCTGACCCACAGCTGCTGCCACCGTCGTGGCTCACATTCCACTTCATAGACTATTGGTTTTCTCTCTTCCTCGTCCGCGATTCTTCTTTATAATCAGCATGATGGATACCACCAGCTCCTTTTCATGCCTAGTAATTTACCTCATATGTTAACTTCACAAGTAAACCGTTTCCCTTTCCTCTCCTCATTCCTCATCGACTCAGGATCATTTGAGAGAAAAGGCCTGATATGAGTGCGATGGGGGGGGGGGGGGGAAGGGGGACGTGGCTTGTTCACCTATTGACTCCAAACAGACTCTGAGTATGCCTGGAGTGCAGTGAAGAGTGACCTTCAAGACGAGACTTTTGCTGTTTCATAACATGAAAAGCTAAGCCGGAAAACAACTCTCATCCATACTGGACGCAGCCGCTCCCCTGAAGGTAAAATCAGGCCTCACCCTGGAGCAGATCTGTCCCACCTGACACGGCCACTGAGCCAGGCGTCGCGCGGGGATGCGTCCGCCCCATCAGACACGAGGGCGAGGTGGGCGGGGCAGGGTGGGGCATGGCGCGGCGGGGAGGGAGCGGTAAGGGTGATGAGGTTGTCGCCGCGGCTCACTGGCGGAGACCGGCGGAAAATTGGTAAATAGTTGGCCAGTCAGTCCCGCCCCACAGACTCGATCCGGCAGTACCAGGGCTAACTTCAAACACTGCCATTGTGTGTGTGTGTGTGTGTGTGTGTGTGTGTGTGTGTGTGTGTGTGTGTGTGTGTGTGTGTGTGTGTGTGTGTGTGTGGTGTGTGTGTATGTGTGTGTGTGTGTGTGTGTGTGTGTGTGTGTGTGTGTGTGTGTGTGTGTGTGTGTGTGTGTCTATGCTAAGATTTGCCTTTTTTTTTATTTTTGTACGCAGAGACTTTATGTATATTTCTTCTTCTTTGCATTTTTACGGGTCGTTTTCCGCTTGATGAGTGTCTCTTCCCTGCTTCCACTTGTCCTTCCCAATCTCAGTTAGTGTTGTGAGTCTCGTCATTAAAAATGTACCCTCGTCCCCCCTCCCGCTCATCCCGACCATCTTTTCCTCCCAAAGTCTGAGTCAACATCAGGTCATGTTTACCAAATGTCGCTCCGATCTCGTCACTCTGCTCGTCCTCCTCGTCACCCTCCTCCTCCTCCTCCTCCTCCTCCTCCTCCTGCCCTTGTGAGTCACGCGTCCCCTGGGGCTGGGAGGAGCCGCTCAGAAGAGAAAAAGGGGAACTAGGAGGAGGAGGAGGAGGAGGAGGAGGAGGTAGAGGGGAAATCGGGTGATATCGCCTCTTATCAGCATTATTCAGGAACTTTAGACAAATTGGCTTCAGATAAGATTGTGAGGCTGCGTGGTGATGCCTCAGCCTCCCCTCTCCCCTCACCCTCACTAACTGGACAACCCTCGGACTCATAGCTCAATGTAGTCTTATTTTTGAGGCAACAAGATGGAGAGAAAAAAAACAAAAAGATAACAGAAGCAATTTGAGGTAAAACAGTGAAAGAAAAGTGTTATTTTTCTTTTTTTTTTTTTTTTACTTCTTCTCTTTCTTTGTTCCATCGCCTTTAGTAAGGATGTGTGTTGAGGAGATCGGGTGACGGCCATCTGTCTGTCTATGTGTCTGTCTGTCTATCGCTCAAAGTTCTCTGACATCTACACACTTTTCCTCCCTGATTTTCCTTCCCCTCTCCCTTTTTTCCCCCTCCCTCTTTCCTTTCATCCCCTCTCCCCTCATTTCCCTCTTCCCTCCCCTTGGTTGGATTGTACCGTAACTACTCCCTCCCCCTTGATCACTGTTGTCATCGAGGACTGACCCCTCCCCTCCTCCCACCTACCTCCGACCTCACCTTACTCCCCCCTTCCATAAATGTCATCCCACTAGTGCCATTAATCCGCCTCCACGCTGCCCCTTTACCCCCTTCCCCTCACCCCTTCATCTCATCTCTGACACTCACCCCCGCCCACTTCCCCTTCATCTCCCCTTACTAAACACTCACGCACACCCCTCTCTTATACTCCTCTATCACCCCATCACCAGGCCTCTCTCCGTCACCTCTTCCCATTCCTCCTCCTCCTCCTCCTCCTCCTCCTCCTCCTCCTCCTCCTCCTCCTCCTCCTCCTCCTCCTCCTTCTCCTCCTCCTCCTCTCCCCCCGCAGCCGTCAATGGAGCAATGGATGTTTCTTATCTTCGTAATGGAGGGGAATCGGGCAGCTCCCAATTTCGAGGACGACCCCCCGGCCTCTGCTATCGGACGGGGCATCTGGGCGGCCTTCGGGAGGGGCGGCGCTGGCTATTACCCTTCACGCCCCTCACGCCCCTCACGCCCCCAGCGGAAGGCGGGTTTTCCATTGTTGTGTTGGGAGATGAGTAGCCATGATAG
>JAXIVD010001429.1:10000-12500 GCA_036785275.1 Cancer borealis | reverse complement strand
GTGTGTGTGTTTCTATGCATGTGTGTGTGTGTTGTTTTCATATTTCTTCTTCTTCATCTTTCCAAATCATTATTTTCTCCTTCAATTTCTTCCCTTTGCTTTATTATTATTATTATTATTATTATTATTATTATTATTATTATTATTATTATTGTTATTAGTATTATTATGAGTAGGAGTAGTAGTAGTAGTAGTAGTAGTAGTAGTAGTAGTAGTAGTAGTAGTAGTAGTGGTAGTGGTAGTGGTGGTGATGGTGGTAGAGTTAGTGGTGGACGATGGTAGTTGTGGTGGTAGTCACGGTACAGTTAATGTCGGTAATAAGTCACAGTGGTGGTGATGACCGTGCTGGGGGGGAGGGGGGAGGGAAAGGGGGGGAGCAGGGCGGGGGCGGGGACACTCCAACGATATATGTGACTGTGTCGGCGGAAAATAATCTCTACCCTGGCACCTCTCCCTGCAGAGGCGCCCCTGACCACCCGTCGGGAAGTAATCTGGCACCTGCTGGGGGAGGAGGACCCCTGGAGCACTGCAGGGGAGGAGGGGATGACGTGCCTCTCCTCCCCACTTCTTCCAGCCTGTCGTCTTCCCCTCACACGTTTCTTTGTTAGGGGCAATATGAGGAATCCTTGCTTCCCCTTTGTCACCCCGAATAACGAAGAGGTCCAGTCTGAGGGTGTTGAGGAGTGCACACAGCTGGTGGTGGTGGTGGTGGTGGTGGTTGAGGTGACGCCGAGGACAGAGGCAGCGCGTCAGAGGCGAGATTTATGATTCAGTTACAGGGAGAATTTCTGCCGCGTCCTACTCTTTTGCTTTGGGCCATTGTCTCATTGTTAGAGATTAAATAAATGTTGTTACGTAGAAGATCGCATTGCTAAGAGTCGTTACCTTCGCTGGCCAGTGGGAATGGACGTGACGTGGAGGGCGTAGGAGTGGAGGGGCGTGGATGGGCGTGGAGATAAATCGTGCTCCCTCAGCGGCGAGGGGAACCTTGAACTCACCTGTTGAACGTGGCGCCAAACAATGAGTTAGTGACGACCTCTGGGCTCACCACTGCACTCGACACTCAGGCTGGCAAGGCGGAGACGGGCGGGGGAGGCTGCAGGGCGAGGGTGGATGGGAGGGTAAGGGAGGTAGCAGAGGGGAGAGGGGGAAAAGTGATGGGAGGGTAGAGATATGAAGGGAGAAGACAGACTATGATAGAGGGGATACTGGAGGGAGGAGAAGAGATGTGGAGGGGAAAGCTGGGTCCAAGACACCCTCGCACAGATGGAGGAGGAAGATGAGGTTCATCCATCCATCCTTTCCCCCCACCCGCCCCCTATCCTCTGGCCCGCCCTGCTGCTCCCCTCCTGCCTTGGGTCCTCTGGAGGAGTAATAGGAAGGCGCCTCGCTGCCTCCCATGTGTGTTGATGCAATAAAATGGTAATAACACTTTTCCCCTCGGAGTAAGAAAGACACGCGGCCACAGAATATAATTTCCTGTGATCCCAAGAAACCTCAGAGCGTCCGCGCGGGGCCAGTTATCCAATAGGGTGGGTCGGGGCGGGGAGGACGGGGCTGTCAGGGAGATGCGTCGTGGTTGGGGCGGCGTAAGGATGGTCATCATTCCTCCGTTAGGGTGTGTAGTGTTGACTAGTAGTATAAGGTTCTCGTTTACCAGTGATCGTTTGGGAACTGTTTAATTGGTGGTTCCGTCAAGCTATTCTGAACACGTTACCAAATACTGAATTTCGTATTAATTTTCACATATTTGTTTTAGTAATTTTTAATAAACCTATTACAGTCAGCTATAACAGAAAGTCTTAGTATTCCGTGATAGCCTTAATCAGAGCAGCTGCAAGTACACAGTAGCAGCATGCGGGTGTTCTGTCAGCTGTTACTGCCTCTCCGTGATGCTATAAAGTCCAAACTCCCCTTCAGTGCAGCACATTAAATTGGTTAAAATTACCTTATTAATAAATGTTTGTGTCCTCTGCGTCCCGTGGGCGTGCTGGACAATATAAAAAGAGCCTTATTCTCGTTACGAAATGGTTTGCAATAATCCCCAAAGTGGTGCGTGGAAGGATGTGTCAACTGTGAATGTCATTTACGTAAGCATACAAGTGAGTGATGGTATTTCACAATTATTTAACCCCATCGTGTTGAAACGCTGCCTTTTTAACCTGTCGTATATAAACATCATTTTCCTGTGCAACTATCGACAAGTTTATCCATTATATTATACTCGGGAACTCTGGAAGTGCTCACCTGATTCCGTCCTTCCTCCTTGCTGACTTGAACGACTCTTCATAGATTCTTTCACCGTCTTCCGCTTTTGTTTTTCAAGACTAGCACGCGGGGAATTTTTGCACACCTCGCCAAACTTTCTGTCGTATCTTACCGGCGGAGAAAACGATGGTACGCGGGCCAAACACCATTCTCGTAACGGCAAGCAGCATCTCTCTTCCTGCAGCGGCTCATTACACGTACTTTACCCACCTTGCAGGGCTCCAGGTGCAGG
>JAXIVD010001429.1:0-5000 GCA_036785275.1 Cancer borealis | reverse complement strand
GGATCACAGCTTCCACAAAATACAGTAAAGAAATATAAGGGTGTGATTTAATTCCTGGACCTTAGATTCAGCTTATATGTAAGGACTTTTTTTTCCTTTTAAGTTTATTAAATGATAATGGAACACTAACAACCCTTCCCCCGCAGGCCATGGTGTGGTCCGTGTACAGGGCGAGGGTGGCAGTGCGGGAACGATGCTTCGGCAGCCGCTCCAGCCTGGCTCCCCTGCCTCACCCCGCCACCATGGATGTGATCCTCGGCCGTGACGCCTCCATGGAGAGTGTCAACGCGTGCACTCCAGATCCTGTCACCTCCCACGTAGTCTAACCGGTGCCTGTCACCTCACAGACTGTCCAGCTGAAGCCCGTCAACTTGAAGACTGTCCATCTGGCGCCTGTCACCTCCCAGACGGGTTCAAGTACTAGTCGCAAGTGGAATAATTTTACGTCGTGGCAGGAAATGGTGTGACAAATCTGCGTGTCGTAATGATGTATACGAGTGTTGTGTTAATGGACCTCTTTCTCACCTCTCCTCAATTTATCTGTTTCTTTAATTAGTTTCCTATTATCTCCTGTTTCACCCTCTCACCTGTTTCACCTTAAGCTGTCTCCCAAAAGGCCAATCCTCAAGCATTTGTGTATTTAATTAGGTCAGAAGAAGGTCTGGGTTGAGGCTCGTGTTTAGGTTGAGACTCGAGCAAACGGTGCTACAAATCCGAAGTTTCGAGTCTCATTGCGGCTTCATTCACAAGTGATTTACGTTGATATTTTCTATTGGTGAGTGATGGCAACTGCACCTTCAGCCGTGCTCTTGTCTCTGCCTCTCAGCGTGTCTTGCAGGTGGGTGGGTAGTGATGACAATGTATGGCAGCGAAATGAGTTGAAGTTGAATGTTGAATGAGTCTTGTGACGCTAAGGGCATGTTGTGTAGTAAAGTGTGATGTGTTGAAGTGCGGTGATGGTGGTGGTGTGAGCTGTAGTGAGCGGATGATGAACAAGTGGGATGAGGCGTGGCATTGGTGCGTGAGAGGACAGGTAGCGAGGGAAGGTGCAAAGGTGTAAGCTGTCATGGTAGGGTGCAGCGGAAGACATCCAGTCTCCTCAGTCACGAGCCACTCACGCAACAACTATCAGAGAAGCGCTTGAAATGTACATGAAGCTAACATATTTCCAGCAGAACTTTATATATATAATCAATAACTTTTTAATAGTTGGTAAGGCCAATTATGCATTAATTGCATGATGTATGCATTACACATGCAATGCGAGATGAACATGCAAACATTCCTTACTATAGTTAGTGGCGGATCTTTCATTCAATATTTCAGTGAAACTTATACTTGTCATTATTTTTTCTTGCTCCATGAAAAGTACAAAGTTCCCAAGGGAAGGTATTCCAGCCCTTGGCCCTCGTTCCAAACAGTCACTGCCACGACGCGCGAGGAAAACAGACACTTTGATCTCTGTCTCCTGTTATGATATAATTGTTTTACTCTATGCTTTTTTCTTCTCTCGTTGATGCCACTCCCCCGTGCTGGTAAGGCCAAATTGTATGAAGATAATTCTTGATCCTAATTCATTACGTTACCGAATACGACAAATAAAAATATATCACCATCTCAGAGTTGTAGAATTGTTTGTTGTATTTATTCTCGTTATTTATAGAAAGCCTTTGGCCAGTTTTCACCCATGGTAAAACATAATGGAAGCTCAATGCATTAATAGTTCTTCATTCCGTGACGTGAGTTTGAGAGTCAGTAATAAAGTTCTGCTGCTTAAGATTCAATAGTTTATACAATAACTTTTATTCTGAACCTTCTCGGGGCCGCCTCGAGGCACCCTGAGCCGCCCTTGGGACTGATGCATCGGTAGGCCGAGGTTACGTGGCCTCAGTTTCAGCTGACGGGATTACAGGTGTTGGAAAGGATTGTTTTATGTAATGTAATGATTTTCAATGACTGATCAAATGTGATTTTACGGTTCCATTTCTTGAACTTCTAATGTCTGATGTTGTGAAAGAGTGTAAGCTTTCTTCTTTCTAATCTTGTATGTGTTCACGCAATCATTACCTTCCTTCCGGCCACCTGATGCGTGCGACACTGGTCTTGATTCAGGTTACGTGCTAGTCAATATAATTACCTCGTGGAGTTTATTTCTTAAGTTACTTTTCTCCCGTTCAACTACGATCTCGAGTGTGGAGATATGCGATGTGGTGTGTGGTTGTACGGCAGGTGACAGGGTGTGTTAGTGTTACAGGGTGAGCCTCCGTCGGGTCGCTGCCCGTCGCTGTACGTCCGTGGCGGGGGCGTGAAGGTTGTAGGGTCGTGGGAACTGTGTGTACGTTACTTTTAGTTGTCAAGAGGGCTCTGTTTGTACTGTGTTTTGTATACTGGTAATAAAATACATTGTAGTTGATTGGGTGAATTTATTTGACTGTTTTCCTATGGGACTATTGTTATTATTATTATTATTGTTATCATTATCATTCTTATCATTATCATCATTATTATCGTTATCGGGTGAGTGGCGCCCCTCGTGGTGTCACTGAGGAGGGAGTAAGGTCGAAGGTTAGATATTCAAAGGTACTTGAAAGCGCCTGATCTGCTTGGAGTGGCATAATCAACGCTGCCGACTCTCCGTCAGCTATAGAGAACGCGGGAAAGCCATGCTGGTCCAAGTCAAGGTGGTGGGTGAGATGTAGGTCAGAAGAAGGTCTGGGTTGAGGCTCGTGTTTAAGTTGAGACTCGGGGAAACGGTGCTACATATCCGAAGTTTCGAGTCTCATTGCGGCTGGGTACCTGTAGGCAGCTTCAAAGTGCCTTACAGTAACTTAGATGCGTCTGCTACAGTAATACGGAACACAGGAACGCCTCACAAGCAGAGTTCATGCCTTCACCGCACCAACTGACATCTCATGCAGGAGAATCTAGTCCAATACTCACTTTTACGGATATTTCTTGGAACTTTCTTAGAACATTAATTTATATGTACTACATGCGAAGGATTCATGGCGCCGCAAACACTTATTGAGTCTGAAAAGTGTGTCATAAGCATCTTGAGGTTCGAGATTAAGTAATGTAACGTTCGGTGTGGCGGTATAAAGAGTCTGGCGTCACGGTTGGTTCTGTGCAGGAACTTGCTAGGTGTCGGCGACGCTCTGTGTTAGATCATAAATGAATGTTCTTTTGTTTAGCCTAATTTTGCAGCGTTGTTTTGTATCTTAGTTTGCACGGACCTTGAATTTATTGTTGCATGTGGCCAGTTGAACGGCGGAATAGGATAGAAGGCCAGTGCTTTTAGTTATGTTTACTGACCGCCCGTAACACCTCACAGCCTTTGATGAGGATACTCAACACAGCCACTGGAAACTTGCCCGGGAAAGTTGAGTTTGGATGCTGTCCCGGTGACCTTCTGTCCTTGTAACCACCATGCTGTCAAATTTTTCACTAGCAAGAATTACGAAACAGATCGAGAAACTGTAATGTCATCAGCTCTCCTGTTCGCATACGTTCAAAAGAACAAACATTACCAACCTTTGCTTATGTTTGCACACCTCTGCTCAGGACATTCCACTGAGGCACTATTGACATCAAGCCTCACTTGGTCAATCACACACAATTTACATAACGCACACTTTCTTGTACCCATTTTCACGCAATAAAGATGTTATTTAAATCATCCCTGAAAGATATTTGCATTCACTAGGGGACTTTTGCCGGCTAATTGTGGGCTTTGGATTACCTGTAACAAGTTTCCTATTGCAATTAAGTGAGTAATGAGTAATAGTGAGTAATGACAACTATTTACAATGAAGCCATATAGCTGGACTTAACCAAAAAACACCATAGTCTATTACTAAATGTTTTGTTTTCTTTGTAGTGGTGAGGACCGTTTTCTGTGATGAGCTCAGCTGAGTGAACCTGAGCGAACCTGATGAAACGCGCGTACGATCTTGGAAAGTTGGAACCAGCGAGTGGAATGTATTGATCAGTACAAAGGCTCATACTTACATTATGCTTACTAAATGCCTAGGAAACAAGACCCTCATGAGTCTTAGACGATGAGTGTGTCAGTGGCAAGGGTGATAATGTTATACGTGCCGACTTACACGCTGTGGGTTGGGGTGGAGCCTCGCCCGGCGTGCACCAGATGGCAGGAACGTGTCGCTGGCGAGGCCGAGTCAGTCTGCCCGTGTGATCGGTGGGATGGGTGTTGTCGAGCGTTTTTCTGTGGTGTTCTGACGCCCTTAAGGATGGCCCTGTGAGGATTACCACTGACGGGAGATGCCGGAGACCTCTACATGGAACAGGTGAGTGTGTGTGAGCGTCGGGTGGCGTGGAGAGTGCGGGAAGGGCGTGTGTACATAGGGCGAGCCTCCGAACAGCTGACTACAGACTCCCCCTCCCTCCTCTGCCTCTACCACTGCCTCCTCCCTCAGCTGAACGATAACTTGACCCCATGAGGCAGTGGGTCAGCCCCCCCCCTTCATCCCCTCGACTCCTCCTTCGCGTAGGATCCCAGTGCGTGTGAGGGCAGGTGGGAGGGGCGGGCCATGCTTCCGAGGCCCTTCTCCTGGCACGCCTTAGCCTCGTGGGGCGTGGGGCGTGGACCGGCCTGGCCTCGGTGCTGAAACCTAAATCTTCCCTAGTGTCGCTGTGTCGTCTTTACTCATTTTTCTTCCTCTTCCTTCTCCTCCTCAGCTGTTTATCTTTATGTGTTTCTTCTTCCTCGTCATCATGGCTATTGCTATTCACCTTTTTCGTTGTCTTTCATATTTCTTAACTACCTAATCTGTCTCTCTCTCTCTTCCTCCTCTTTCGCTTTGCTCCACTTTCCCTTCCTGGTTCACGATTTCATCATGGTATTTTTGCTAGACATTTTTTTCTTTTCGCATCAATCTTTCGTTTCTTCCTCCTCCTCCCCCTCCTCCTCCTCCTCCTCCTCCTCCTCCTCCTCCTCCTCCTCCTCCTCCTCCTCCTCCTCCTCCTCCTCCTCTTCCTCC
>JAXIVD010001428.1:81197-86627 GCA_036785275.1 Cancer borealis | reverse complement strand
GGACAAGGTCGTGAAGCAGATCTGCAGGACTGTATTGGATCCCTCACACACCACCTATTACAAAACTAACACTAATTGTTTGACTACTCTCATGTTTAAAAAATGCCTTCCATTCCTCATTTTTAGAATTTAGTAATTTTGAAATGTATATTTTCAGCTTATGGCAGCAACTTCAAATAAACCGTCAATTATTATTATCATTGTTATTATTATTAGTAGTAGTAGTAGTATTACACACACAGACACACACACACACACACACACACACACACACACACACACACACACACACACACACACACACACACACACACACACACACATACACACACACACACACACATACACACACACACACACACACACACACACACACACACACACACACACACACACACACACACACACACACACACACACACACACACACACACACACACACACACACACACACACCCACACACACACACACACGCACACACACACACACGCACACACACACTGTCACGAAGTGACTTAAGACATCAATGGAGTCATAGTTATTTTTGTGTGTATTCCAGCGTTTTGATGTGTGATGTGTGGAGCAGAGGTGGAGTGAGGTGAAAGGAGGGGAAGCGGCTTAAGGAATGTGACCGCGAGATAACCTTTTTTGACCTTTTCCTGACCCCATAGCTCAGAAACCACATCTTGTAGGGGAAACAGTGTTGCATGGAGAGGGTACATATATTTTGTTAATTTTGTTAGGTTAAGCTTAGTTTCATAAATATGCTGTTAAATTGTTTTGTATAAATTTGAAGAAGGAGATGTGAAACGGTGAATGCAGTGATTATCTCATGCATCGTCTGTGACGCGATGGAGATGAAGAAAGTTGTATATTGCCACTATTTTGTTTTATTTTGGGAACTGCTATTTTAATTTAAGGTTATTATATTTTTATTGTAATTTTAACGATAGTTTATATAGCGTTACAACCCGTTCTATACTTTTTAGCTCTAACATTGTTGTTAAGAGAGCGAGCGTGTTGTAATTTCGGCTATATATTTGTATTTTCATCTGCTATGTTTTAACGTAAAGATAATGTTGCGTTAGATAAGTTATAGGGTAGATTCCTTTGTATAGTGGTTATTTCACACCACGGGTACTGGGTAAGCGTGGGTGAGTCGCGTCCCCCTATTTAAGGCCGGGTGACCCGGCGCACACAGTCAGTCCCGGGTCACTCAACCAGTGGAGGAGGTCAGCCGGAGGTCACCGCGTCGGTCCGCGTGGGTGTCCGTAGAACGGTATGTAATAGATATATATATTCATATATGTTAGTGTAGAGATAGGGTGTTGATGTAGGTAGTGCCTTAGGTATGTGAAGGTGTTTGTTCTAATTGGAGACTGGGAGCGAGTTTAGTGTGGCTTGTCTACCTTGTGTTTTTTTTTCGTTACCTGTTGGGAGGTGGGTATTGTTTCATTTTCTGCTTCGCGCATTTAATACCCATTCTCTGATTTATTCCCTTTTGGTAGGGATTGGTTTGGGTAACGTAGGGGAGGTGGATATTGTTTTATTTTCTGCTCAGCGCATTTAATATCCAACCTCTGTTTCTTTTATCTCTTTTGGTAGGGATTATTTTGGTAGCGAGTCTAGTGACTTGGTTCCCGTTTCCTTGTTTCCAATTATTTAGTTTAGTTAGTTAGTTTATTTTATATTTATTTCTTTGTGTGTGTTTGTTTTTGTGTTTGGTTTTTGTGTTGGGTTTTTGAGTTGGTGTTTTAAAGTTTGTGTTTGTGTTTGTGTTTGTGTTTGTGTTTGAGTTGGTGTTTAATTTTTGTGTTTGTGTTTGTGTTATTGGTTGTGTTTATATTTCCCGACCTGTGTCTCAATCAATCAACTTAGGTGTTTGGTGTTTATGTGTTTGGTGTTTGTGTGTTTGGTGTTTATTTGTTTGGCGTTTATTTGTTTTGTGTTTGTGTTGTTGTGGTTTAGTGTAGAATCTCGTGATCTTGTGTATTTTTGTATTTGTTTCCTTAATTACTTTCAATGTAATTAACTACCCTTCTGGTAGACAGATCTCTTTTGAATTAAATTTCCGTTGTGTATATAAATATTAACTTGTAAATAAATCTAGTGTAGTTTGTTTACTTGTGGTTTTTTTAACTTTATTTCTGAAACCCCCCTTTGAACCTGGTAATTAAGTTTCCTCCTCATTCATTTTAAATTAATTGGCCTTTTAAAGTGTAACGTCAAGAACGAGAGGAGAAGGAAAAGTTTGTTGTTGGAGTGGGGGCATGACAGTGGCGACCTCGCCAGGATCACGAGTGACTACATAAGCCATTATTTTTGTGTTTATCGCGGTCTTTCGGCATCATGCGTATCGTGACTGACGAAGACGCGGCGAGTTTTGTGGGTAACCAGCCAACGCCCGAAGAGGTAGGCGGATTAACAGTACCTGAGTTACGGTTAATCGCTACCCATTTAGGGGCTACAGACTATTACCAACTGTTGAAAGCAGACCTTGTTAGCTTGGTGCTTCAACAGATCAGTTTGGTTAGGGTCGAGAGTGAATCTCTCCACTCAGAGACTGAAGGTGATAGGATGGACGAGGGGCTCAGGGAGCACCAGGTTGACCCAGAGATTAGGCGGCTGGAGCTGCAGTTGAGGCTTGCCGAAACTCAGGTGCGTTTAGCTGAGTTAGGGGCAGCTGGGAACAACGGCTCCAGTGTTCCTATGTTTGATTTGGGGAAGGCCATTAGGCTTATACCCACGTTTACTGAAGGAAGTGTAGACACCTTCTTCAGTAGTTTCGAGAGGCTTGCCATTCGTCTCTCATGGCCCAGAGATCAGTGGACCTTGCTCTTGCAGCAAAGCTTCAAGGGTAAGGCACTGAAAGCGTATATGGCGCTGAGTGATACGGACGCTTGCTCCTATGAAAAGGTTAAAAAGCAGGTCCTTCAGGTTTACTCTCTGGTGCCTGAAGCTTATAGACAAAGGTTTAGGGCTCTGAAAATGACCTCTGAGCAGTGTCATCTCGAGTTGGCTAGGGCGAAACGGGAGGCTTTCGTGAGTTGGTGTCGATCCCAGAACGTGGTGTCTTATGACCAGCTGGTGGAGTTGATGTTAGTGGAGGCGTTTGTACAGGTCGTGGATAGGGATGTAGCGTCACACCTGGCACAGCGAAACATCACCACGGTGGAGGAGGCCGCCACGATAGCCGACAATTTTACCCTAGCTAGGAGAGAAAGCTACATGTCTGGTTCCAAGCCAGGTGGTGGGGGATACAGCTTCTCCCAATTTAAAGGGAAGGGAGCGCACCAGCGCCCTCTTGACCCTCCCCCTCAAGGCAAGGGTATTTCGAAGCCCGCGCCGCCAGGTTGGCAGAGGGAAGTTTTTAAGTGTTCCTTTTGTGGGAAGGCGGGACACAAGGCAGACTATTGCTGGCGCAGGCTCCAGCCTAAGGAGCAAGCGAAGGCAGTGTGTCCCCAGAAGTGGAGACAATGACGGTGGGTTGTGTGTTTCCTCCTCCAGGAGTGGGGGAACGCTACACTACCCTCGGAGACGAGGAGATCCAGCCGGACGCTGGATATAAGGCTTTTGTTTCGAGGGGGTCTGTAACCGGTGGCGGGGTAACTCGTCCCCGTGAATGTTCTCCGAGGACTCGGGGGCTTTACAGACCTTACTTAGGGCAGGGGTGGTTACTGGAGGGGAAGACAGGAGAATGGGTAATCTTGTCTTCCATTGGGGGCCGTAATTCGGCACCTTTGGTCCAGGATCTTTTTAGATTCTGACTGTTTTAAGGGTGAGGCTCCAGTTGCAATTTTGCCTGAGTTGCCCGTAAAAGGGGGTGGACATCATTTTAGGCAATGATTTGGCCGGGGGAAAGAATGGGAGGAACCCCTCCTCTGGTCCTGCAGGAAGAGGCCTAGTGCCTCCGCAGATTTGGAACAACTGGAGGCCAATATGCCCCAAGTTTTTCCCTTTTGTGCTGTGACACGCAGCATGAGTAACGCCGCCCAAACTCCAGAACCCCCAGGTTTCCCAGAGTTCTACCCAAGGGTAACGGAGGTCGGGGGACCTCAATATTTCATCCCTGTTTGCCGAGCCTCTTTCGGCCGGGTCCTTGTTTGTCTCTCAGGTAATGTGCGCCAGGGAAGGGAGGCCTTGATCACCGCGCAGAGGGAGGACGAGAGTTTGACGACCATGATGGAGCAGGCGCTAACGCAGTAGAGGGATGTCGCGCCGACTACCATGTACTTCCTTAAAGAGGGGGTACTGTTTAGGAGGTGGCTGCCGCCCACTTTCCAGAAGGAGGATGCCGCGTGGGCCTCAGTGGAGCAACTGGTGGTGCCGGTCCAGTACCGTCAGGCCCTGCTGGAGGTGGCCCATGATGGACGTTTTGCCGGACATTTGGGGGTCAGGAAGACGCTCGGGAAGTTAACCCGTTTGTACTTCTGGCCAGGGATTCGGGCAGAGGTGGCCAGGCATTGCAAGGAGTGTCTGATATGCCAACGCATGGGGAAGCCGAACCAGAAGATCAAGCCGGTTCCGCTGGTCAAGGTTCCTCATCTGCCGGAACCCTTCACTACCATCCAAGTGGACGTCGTTGGTCCACTAAAGAAAACCAAGAGAGGGAATGAGTATCTCCTCACCATGGTTGACGCAGCCTCGAGGTATGTTAACGCTGTACCTCTTAGAAGGATTACAGCGGAGGCAATTGGTAGAAATTTAACAATGTTTTTTTCTTTTTTCGGAGTCCCATGTAAGGTGCAGACAGATGGTGCTAGCTATTTTTGTGGTAGGATTTTTGATGATTTTTGTAAGTCTCTAGGAATTAAGCACTCCGTGAGCAGTCCTTACCACCCCCAGACTCAAGGTGTGGTGGAGCGTAGCCACCAAACTCTGAAAAGCATCCTGCACAAGTTTGCCCTTCAGTTTGATACTGACTGGGATGACAATCTTCCCTATGTCTTGTTTGTCTTGAGAGACTCCCCTTCAGAGAGTACTGGTTTCAGTCCTTTCGAGTTAATATTTGCCCACCAGGTGAGAGGTCCTCTGACCCATATTAAGGAGTCGTTGTTGGGAGCAGACCAGAGAGAGTTCAGCTTGTTGGAGTGGATAGGAGGGGTTAGGCACAAGCTTTTACGTTGTTGGCAGTTGGCAGCCGAACATCTTGATGAGAGTCAAACCCGTGCTAAGCATTGGTTTGACAAGGGAAAGGGAGCAGTGCAACGGGAATTTTCTCCAGGCGACAGAGTCTTAGTACTCTTGCCGCATCAGGGGGATCCTTTTGAAGCCCAGTTTCAGGGACCGTTCGAGGTGCTCAAGAAGGTGAGTGATACCAACTATGTGGTGTCTACCCCAGGTCGTCGTCGCCAGCAGCGTTTATGTCATGTAAATATGCTTAAGGGCTTTGTCGACTCTTCCTCGGGAGGCCTATCTGGCACTCCCGT
>JAXIVD010001428.1:66197-73697 GCA_036785275.1 Cancer borealis | reverse complement strand
ACGAAGCACCGCAGACCTGTGGACAGAGTTGAAGGCGTTGGTGAGGTCCAGCTTGATTAAGGTCATGCCTGGTGTCCCAACGTGTGAGTCCGTGAAGTCTCGCACTGCGTGGACCGCCGCCTCGCAGCCCATTCGCACGCCTACGCCCAGTTGGACGGGTTGAAGTTCGATGGTGTCACGGACGTAGCTTATCGGTGACGGAGGAAATTTGTTCATTTTTTTTGAGCCACCATTTTGTTTGAGGGAGGAGTGGAATCTTCCCCTGGGTCGACCCAAGCTAGGGTCACGAGGGCTATGTCACGGCCGAGGAGGGATCCCAACCGTTATCATGTTGCCCTAAGATGGTCTCATATTTTTTGTAAAATTTTGTTATGTTAAGCTTAGTTTTATAAATATACTGTTAAATTGTTTTGTAATAGTGGAAGAAGAAGATGTGGAGGTGGTAAATGCAATATAAACTCTCGTGGGTCTTTTGTGGCGCATTGGAGAGTTGGGAAACTATATATTTCCATTATTATGTTTTATATTGGGAACTGCTATTTTAGTTTAAGGTCATTATATTTTTATTGTAATTTTAAGGATAGTTTATATAGCGTTACAACCCGTTCTACACTTTTTAGCTCTAACATTGTTGTTAAGAGAGCGAGCGTGTTGTAATTTCGGCTATATATTTGTATTTTTATCTGCTATGTTTTGATGTAAATATAATGTTAAGTTAGATAAGTTAAAGAGTAGTTTCCTTTGTATAGTGTTTATTTCACACCACGGGGCCTGGGTAAGCGTGGCGTGGGTCGCGGCCCCCTATATAAGGCAGGGTGACCCAGCGCCGACACAGTCTAGTTCAGGTCACCGCGCAGAGGGTACAGGTTGTGTCGGAGGTATGGCGTGAGTATTGTGGGTTTTAATTGGAGATTGAGAGTGAAGCCTGTGTTGTGTGTTTTTACTTTTACTTTTCTTCTTACGTTACTGGGTTTTTGATGTGGGTATTTGTTTGGGTTTGCTTCGCGCATTTTTTACCCATCATCTATTTTTCTTCCCTTGTTTGAGTGGGGGATTGTTTTAGTAACGTAAGGGAGTGAAATAAGTTTGGGTATTTGAGTGTTTTTACTCTGGCTCGCCTCTCTCTCTCCAATTATAATATTTATTTATTTGTGTGTGTTTGTTTTTGTGTTTGGTTTTTGTGTTGGGTTTTTGTGTTTGTGTTTGTGTTGGTGTTTATATTTCCCGACCTGTGCCTCAATCAATTAACTTAGGTGTTTGGTGTTTATTTGTTTGGTGTTTATTTGTTTGGTGTTTGTGTGAGGTGAGTGGTTTAGTGTAGAATACTCGTGATCTTGTGTATTTTTGTATTTGTTTCTCTTTTAATTAATTACTTTCAATGTAATTAACTACCCTTCTGGTAGACAGATCATCTTTTGAATTAAATTTCCGTTGTGTATATAAATATTAACTTGTAAATAAATCTAGTGTAGTTTGTTTACTTGTTTTTTTTTAACTTTATTTCTGAAATCCCCCTTTTGAACCTGGTAATTAAGTTTCCTCCTCGTTCATTTTAAATTCATTTGCCTTTAAAGTGTAACGTCAAGAACAAGAGGAGAAGGAAAAGTTTGTTGTTGGAGTGGGGGCATGACAGTGGCGACCTCGCCAGGATTACGAGTGACTACATAAGCCATTATTTTTGTGTTTATCGCGGTCTTTCGGCATCATGCGTATCGTGACTGACGAAGACGCGGCGAGTTTTGTGGTTAACCAGCCAACGCCCGATGAGGTAGGCGGATTAACAGTACCTGAGTTACGGTTAATCGCTACCCATTTAGGGGCTACAAACTATCACCAACTGTTGAAAGCAGACCTTGTTAGCTTGGTGCTTCAACAGATCAGTTTGGTTGGGGTCGAGAGTGAATCTCTCCACTCGGAGACTGAAGGTGATAGGATGGGCGAGGGGCTCAGGGAACCCCAGGTTGACCCAGAAATTAGGCGACTGGAGCTACAGTTGAGGCTTGCCGAAACTCAGGTGCGCTTAGCTGAGTTAGGGGCAGCTGGGAACAACGGCTCCAGTGTTCCTATGTTTGATTTGGGGAAGGCCATTAGGCTTATACCCACGTTTACTGAAGGAAGTGTAGACACCTTCTTCAGTAGTTTTGAGAGGCTTGCCATTCGTCTCTCATGGCCCAGAGATCAGTGGACCTTGCTCTTGCAGCAAAGTTTCAAGGGCAAGACACTGAAAGCGTATATGGCGCTGAGTGATACGGACGCTTGCTCCTATGAAAAGGTTAAAAAGCAGGTCCTTCAGGTTTATTCTCTGGTGCCTGAGGCTTATAGGCAGAAGTTTAGGGCTCTGAGAAAGAATCCTGAACAAAGCCATTTGGAGTTGGCTAGGGCGAAGCGTGAGGCTTTTGTGAGTTGGTGCCGGTCGAAGAACGCAGAGTCCTATGACCAGCTAGTAGAGTTAGTTTTGATTGAGGCATTTGTATAGGTCGTGGACAGGGACGTAGCATCTCACTTGGCTCAGAGAAACATCACCACGGCAGAGGAAGCTGCTACCATAGCAGACAACTATGCCTTAGCCAAGAAAGACAGCTACATGTCTGGTTCCCGTCCAGGTGGTGGGGGATCCAGCTTCCCTCAACATAAAGGGAAGGGAGCGCACCAGCGCCCTCTTGACCCTCCCCCTCAAGGCAAGGGTATTTCGAAGCCCGCGCCGCCAGGTCGGCAGAGGGAAGTATTTGATTGTTCGTTCTGTGGGAAGACCGGACATAAGGCAGACTATTGCTGGCGCAGGCTCCAGCCTAAGGAGCCGGCGAAGGCAGTGTTGGCCACTCAAAAGTCCCCGGAGGTGGAGACAATGACAGTGGGTTGTGTGCTCCCTACTCCAGGAGAGGGAGGACACTTCACTACTACTGGAGACAAGGCGATCCAGCCGGACGCTGGATATAAGGCTTTTGTTTCGAGGGGGTCTGTAACCGGTGGCGGGGTAACTCGCCCCGTGAATATTCTTAGGGACTCGGGAGCGTTACAGACCTTGCTAAGGGCAGGGGTGACTACTGGAGAGGAGACAGAAGAATGGGTAATCTTGTCTTCCATTGGGGGCCGTAATTCTGCACCTTTGGTCAGGATCTTTTTAGATTCTGACTGTTTTAAGGGTGAGGCTCCAGTTGCGATTTTGCCTGAGTTGCCCGTAAAAGGGGTGGACATCATTTTAGGCAATGATTTGGCCGAGGAAAGAATGGGAGGAACCCCTCCTCTGGTCCTGCAGGAAGAGCCTAGTGCCGCTGCAGATTTAAAGCAACTGGAAGCCAATATGCCCCAAGTTTTCCCTTTTTGTGCTGTGACTCGCAGTATGAGTACCAAAGCCCAAACTCCAGAGTCCCCAGTTCCCCAAGGTAACGAGGTCGGGGACCGCAATATTTCATCCCTGTTTGCCGAGCCTCTTTCGGCCGGTCCTTGTTTGTCTTCAGGTAATGTGCGCCAGGGAAGGGAGGCCTTGATCACCGCGCAGAGGGAGGACGAGAGTTTGACGACTATGATGGAGCAGGCGCTGACGCAGCAGAGGGATGTCGCGCCGACTGCCATGTACTTCCTTAAAGAGGGGATACTGTTTAGGAGGTGGCTGCCGCCCACCTTCCAGAAGGAGGATGCCGCGTGGGCCTCAGTGGAGCAACTGGTGGTGCCGGTCCAGTACCGTCAGGCCCTGCTGGAGGTGGCCCATGATGGACGTTTTGCCGGACATTTGGGGGTCAGGAAGACGCTCGGGAAGTTAACCCGTTTGTACTTCTGGCCAGGGATTCGGGCAGAGGTGGCCAGGCATTGCAAGGAGTGTCTGATCTGCCAACGCATGGGGAAGCCGAACCAGAAAATCAAACCGGTTCCTCTGGTCAAGGTTCCTCACCTGCCGGAACCATTTACCACCATCCAAGTGGACGTCGTTGGCCCACTAAAGAAAACCAAGAGAGGGAATGAGTATCTCCTCACCATGGTTGACGCAGCCTCGAGGTATGTTAACGCTGTACCTCTTAGAAGGATTACAGCGGAGGCAATTTGTAGAAATTTAACAATGTTTTTCTCTTTTTTCGGAGTCCCATGTAAGGTGCAGACAGATGGTGCCAGTTATTTTTGTGGTAGGATTTTTGACAACTTTTGTAACTCTCTAGGAATTAAGCCCTCCGTGAGCAGTCCTTACCACCCCCAGACTCAAGGTGTGGTGGAGCGTAGCCACCAAACTCTGAAAAGCATCCTGCACAAGTTTGCCCTTCAGTTTGATACTGACTGGGATGACAATCTTCCCTATGTCTTGTTTGTTTTGAGAGACTCCCCTTCAGAGAGTACTGGTTTCAGTCCTTTCGAATTAATATTTGCCCACCAGGTGAGAGGTCCTCTGACCCATATTAAGGAGTCGTTGTTGGGAGCAGACCAGAGAGAGTTCAGCTTGTTGGAGTGGATAGGAGGGGTTAGGCACAAGCTTTTACGTTGTTGGCAGTTGGCAGCCGAACATCTTGATGAGAGTCAAACCCGTGCTAAGCATTGGTTTGACAAGGGAAAGGGAGCAGTGCAACGGGAATTTTCTCCAGGCGACAGAGTCTTAGTACTCCTGCCGCATCGGGGGGATCCTTTTGAAGCCAAGTTTCAGGGACCGTTCGAGGTGCACAAGAAGGTGAGTGATACCAACTATGTGGTGTCCACCCCAGGTCGTCGTCGCCAGCAGCGTTTATGTCATGTAAACATGCTTAAGGGCTTTGTCGACTCTTCCTCGGGAGGCCTATCTGGCACTCCCGTTTGTCTCTCAGGTCCTTGCATACCTGTTGAGGAAGAGGAGGAGGAAACGGCCGTGGCCAGTACCTTGTCGACGTCCTCAGTAGGGGCGTGGCAGGAAAATGGGGCTGCGAGAGCCGCCTTGCAGGAGGAGCTGGACCATTTGACAGCGGAGCAGCGCTCCAGTGTGCTCACTGTTTTGGACCAGTTCCCTGAGGTCTTTAAGGACAGCCCTGGGCGGACTACGAAACTAGTCCATGACATAGACGTTGATGGAGCGAAGCCTGTTAAGCAGTCACCTTACCGAGTACACCCTCGACAGGTTCCGCTCATTCAAAAGGAGATTGACGCCATGTTGCGTATGGGCTTTATACGCCCTGTTGTGCTGTTACCCGTGTCGGAACCAGCTGAACTGTTTTTTCTTTTGGCAATGCTCTCCACAACGCTAGTTTTGTTTTGTTCCTTCAGAACTTTAATAGTCCACTTTTTTTGCACGTTAAGTCTCCAGCTAAAGAAAATGTGCGGTATCTTTTCCCCCCCCACCCATTTTCTTTTCTTTTTGGTAGGGAGGACTGTCAAGGACGTAGCTTATCCGTGACGGAGGAAATTTGTTCATTTTTTTTGAGCCACCATTTTGTTTGAGGGAGGAGTGGAATCTTCCCCTGGGTCGACCCAAGCTAGGGTCACGAGGGCTATGTCACGGCCGAGGAGGGATCCCAAACGTTATCATGTTGCCCTAAGATGGTCTCATATTTTTTGTAAAATTTTGTTATGTTAAGCTTAGTTTTATAAATATACTGTTAAATTGTTTTGTAATAGTGGAAGAAGATGTGGAGGTGGTAAATGCAATATAAACTCTCGTGGGTCTTTTGTGGCGCATTGGAGAGTTGGGAAACTATATATTTCCATTATTATGTTTTATATTGGGAACTGCTATTTTAGTTTAAGGTCATTATATTTTTATTGTAATTTTAAGGATAGTTTATATAGCGTTACAACCCGTTCTACACTTTTTAGCTCTAACATTGTTGTTAAGAGAGCGAGCGTGTTGTAATTTCGGCTATATATTTGTATTTTTATCTGCTATGTTTTGATGTAAATATAATGTTAAGTTAGATAAGTTAAAGAGTAGTTTCCTTTGTATAGTGTTTATTTCACACCACGGGGCCTGGGTAAGCGTGGCGTGGGTCGCGGCCCCCTATATAAGGCAGGGTGACCCAGCGCCGACACAGTCTAGTTCAGGTCACCGCGCAGAGGGTACAGGTTGTGTCGGAGGTATGGCGTGAGTATTGTGGGTTTTAATTGGAGATTGAGAGTGAAGCCTGTGTTGTGTGTTTTTACTTTTACTTTTCTTCTTACGTTACTGGGTTTTTGATGTGGGTATTTGTTTGGGTTTGCTTCGCGCATTTTTTACCCATCATCTATTTTTCTTCCCTTGTTTGAGTGGGGGATTGTTTTAGTAACGTAAGGGAGTGAAATAAGTTTGGGTATTTGAGTGTTTTTACTCTGGCTCGCCTCTCTCTCTCCAATTATAATATTTATTTCTTTGTGTGTGTTTGTTTTTGTGTTTGGTTTTTGTGTTGGGTTTTTGTGTTTGTGTTTGTATTGGTGTTTATATTTCCCGACCTGTGCCTCAATCAATTAACTTAGGTGTTTGGTGTTTATTTGTTTGGTGTTTATTTGTTTGGTGTTTGTGTGAGGTGAGTGGTTTAGTGTAGAATACTCGTGATCTTGTGTATTTTTGTATTTGTTTCTCTTTTAATTAATTACTTTCAATGTAATTAACTACCCTTCTGGTAGACAGATCATCTTTTGAATTAAATTTCCGTTGTATATATAAATATTAACTTGTAAATAAATCTAGTGTAGTTTGTTTACTTGTTTTTTTTTTAACTTTATTTCTGAAATCCCCCTTTTGAACCTGGTAATTAAGTTTCCTCCTCGTTCATTTTAAATTCATTTGCCTTTAAAGTGTAACGTCAAGAACAAGAGGAGAAGGAAAAGTTTGTTGTTGGAGTGGGGGCATGACAGTGGCCAGGGCGGAGGACATGTGTTTAGCCAGGATCTTGGACGCTAAACGTCGGTGAATGGAACCGACTGCAATGGGGCGCACGCCGCCATCTTTTTTCTTGATGGCTGTGAGACTGGCGCCGAAGAAGGCTTCTCTGGCGAACTCCGGTATGTTGCCGGCGATGGTTAAGTTGCAGAGCTCGGTCAGCGCGCGGAACAGCCTGCGGCCAGCCTCCGCAGTAAAGCCAGCCACTAGTTGGCTCAGGTGAAGAGGTCGCAGGCCGTCCAGGCCTGCGGCTGAGCCTGGTGGCGTGGCCCTGGTGGCTGCCCGGACATCATCTTCTTCAACCGTGAGGCGGTATTGCTCTGGGTCGGGGAGCTCTGGGTGATGGTTGTCAGGGGTGGCGGGGGGATGTTTGGCTCGGAGAGCCTCGATGACCTCGTCGCTGGGCGGGGCAATGCAGTCTGAGGTTGTCAGAAGCCGAAGGGCGGCGCGGATATCTCCGTCGACACATTTCTTTATGACTCTTCTGGTGAGGCCGTCTTCGCTCGTTGAAAGTGCCGTTCCGGGGGTTGTGTGAGGCTCGTTTGACTGGGATGAAGGTGGATCCGCTGTCTTGGCAAGCAGGCTTGAATAAATGAAAGAGAGGAGGCGCCACCAGGCGAGGGGACAGCGTTGCTCCAGGGCATCGATAATGGCGCTGGCTAGGTCGGCGGCAATGCGATGATGGTGTTTGCGAG
>JAXIVD010001428.1:0-60000 GCA_036785275.1 Cancer borealis | reverse complement strand
AAGTCATCCGCAGATTCCCTGCCGCCGTTCCACTCGTGTCACAAGCCTACTCGCAACCCTCGCCACTCCACTTTGGGCCTAACCACATCTGGTCTTGCCGTGGTGTACAGCAAGGCGACCCTTTGGGTCCAGTTTTATTCGCCCTCGCGCTGGACCCCATCATACAACCCCTCAAGTCTCCCCTTAATCTATGGCTCCTGGACGACGGCACAATCGGTGGTCCAACAGAGTCGGTCACAACTGACTTGAACAGTTTACTCCCATCCCTCCGGGAGCTCGGCCTCGACATCAACCCACGCAAGTGCGAGATCACCCACCTAGATGCTAGTGACGACACCGGGACAGACAACAGAGACCGGACACCATTAACGGAACACAACTCCGCAAGTGCCACCACCCACACCAACATCATAGCGAACACCGGCTCCCACTACGACACTTTCCTCAACCTCGCCCATTCCACACCCATCACACACCTCACCATCTTGGGTGCCCCCATCCACCCTCAAGGCTATGAAGCAGCAATAGCCAACATCGATGAGATCACAGGACGACTCATCGACAGGACAGCCAACAGCGGCAGCCACGCGGCCCTGTTCTTCCTCTCTCGGTACGCAGCAGTTCCCAGAGCCACATACCTGCTCAGAACTGCTTACACCGCCGACGCTCCATTGCGGGCCATCGACGACCGGATGCGGGAGGCAATTACGCGCAGCTGTAATGTGAATCTCTCCGACGACTCCTGGACACAAGCTTCTCTGCCACTGCGTCTAGGGGATCTGGGAACGAGACGGTTGACAGATGTGGCACTGCCTGCCTACATAGCCTCCGTGGAAGAATCGCGCGAATTGGTCCGTACCATCAACCGCCAACCCAACGGCGACAGACCTCTCCGCCTGACTTCAGCCATGGAGTCCTTCACCAGGAACCAGTGCCCCCACTTCGACCTAGATCTTCCCCTCACACAGCGGACCCTGGACGAGGAAGCCTCGAAACACCGCCTCAACACCTTGCTGGCACAAGCCAACCAGGTGAACCGGGCGCGTCTCCTCGCCGCTGTTGCACCTCACAGTGGGGCATGGCTCTCAGCCGTCCCCGTGGAATGCCTCGGAATCCTCCTCCCCGATGACGCAGTCCGCATTGGAGTCGCGTTACGGCTGGGCACCAGCATCCAGCAACCCCATCGCTGTCGCTGCGGGACAACTACAGACGCTTACGGCTACCACAGCCTCTCCTGTCCCCGCAACCCCGGCCGCCAGCCCCGCCACACGGCCCTCAACGACCTGATCTACAGGGCTCTAGCAGCGGCCGGCTTGTCAGCCATTTTAGAGCCACGTGGCCTGGACCGAGGTGATGGACGTCGACCTGATGGAGTCACAGTCTTCCCCTTCAGGCGAGGTAGGATGCTGATGTGGGACGCTACATGCGTCAACACATACGCCAGCACCCACCTTCTGGACTGTGCTTCCACCGCAGGCGCAGCCGCCCGAGCCGCTGAGGACCGCAAACGTCAACGCTACGCGGCCCTCGCCCTGCGCTACGACTTCACGCCTCTCGCTGTGGAAACAAGCGGGGTGATGGGACCGGCCTTCAACGACCTTCTTCAGGACATCGGAAGGCGGGTCAGCCGGCGTAGTGGAGAGCCCCGCGAGACAGCCTGGCTGAGGCAACGTGTCAGCCTCGCCGTGATGCGTGGCAACGCCGCGGCAATCTGCGGTGTGTAGGGCGGGAACGTGCTCCCCGAGGACACGCGCACCTGTGTGTGTGTGTGTGTGTGTGTGTGTGTGTGTGTGTGTGTGTGTGTGTGTGTGTGTGTGTGTGTGTGTGTGTGTGTTGGGGGGGGGGGGGGAGAGTACGTCGCAGCAGCTTGCGGAAAGGCGGGGGCGGCTGCCATCACACCTTGTGGTGCCAAAAAAAACAACATTGGTGGAGACGTATCACACTGTGTGTGAAATGTGTGTGTGTGTGTGTGTGTGTGTGTGTGTGTGTGTGTGTGTGTGTGTGTGTGTGTGTGTGTGTGTGTGTGTGTGTGTGTGTGTGTGTGTGTAGACAAAAAGCAAAAGGACGTTTGTGTGTGTGTGTATGTGTGTATATATATATGTATATATATATATATATATATATATATATATATATATATATATATATATATATATATATATATATATATGTGTGTGTGTGTGTGTGTGTGTGTGTGTGTGTGTGTGTGTGTGTGTGTGTGTGTGTGTGTGCGTGTGTGTGTGCGTGTGTGTGTGTGTGTGTGTGTGTGTGTGTGTGTGTGTGTGTGTGTGTGTGTGTGTGTGTGTGTGCAACAATTCACCATTACTATTTCCTACGCTAATCAAAAGCGCGAGTGCTAGCTCTACCTTTTGCAAGCGATCATAGTTTATAATTATGAGCGATAATGATTGTGCCTTGCAGACAGCGCAGCCACATACGGTGTGCCGCAACCATTGAATGGGTAATGGCCAGTTATTAGGGTATTACAAAGCTTGGTTTGGCTCCAGATGTAACCTTCGTTTGAACAGACTATTTTCATTTATATATATATATATATATATATATATATATATATATATATATATATATATATATATATATATACATATATACATATATATATATATATATATATATATATATATATATATATATATATATATATATACATATATACATATATATATATATATATATATATATATATATATATATATATATATATATATATATATATATATATATAGTGGGGCGTAGTTGTCTGTAATATCGCAGGAAATAACCTGAACCATTAAAAAAAAAGTAGAAAAGAGGGGAATTTTTCCCTATGTAATAAGCACCTAAGATTGTTTCATATTTTTGTCCTGAGGGAAGATTTTCTGCTGGAAGGAAAGAGACATCTCTGCTGGACCAATTTAATCCTTATTGGGAGCAGATGACGAGCTGTGTGGGTGGATTGGTGCAGATGATGATGCTTTTAAAAAATCAATTTTTCGTGTCTTGTTTGTTCCTCTCTTTCTTCTCTCTTTTTTTCGTTGTTACAATGACGTAATAGAATACAAACAAACTGGGAATAGCAAACTCTTCCAATTAAAGTCACAAGTGGTTAACCATCAACAACGAAACCAATTGCAACACAAACTTTTTGGCACTAGGTTATCAAGAGCTTTTACTGTTTTCCACATGTGCATTGTGCATGTACGTATGTATCTGTAATCTCAAACACATGAGTACCCTCGTATCAGAATGTAAAACAAAATGCAGAGTAAAAACGATGTGTCAGTGTGTGATATATTCGCTATTAACCTTGCATCTCTGTAAAGGCTGAAACACTGGTTAACATATAAGCTGCTACACAGTGTTTTGTAGGTCAGGCCGGGGTCCCGGAACGCTGGATGGTGCTTGCATGTCCCATCCATCATGCTTACGGCGGCATTTGCGGCCCACACGCAGGATTCAGTCCATAGATCACATGGTATGAGGGACCAAATATCACGTAACCTGCTTCATACAACAGGAAACAGACTCGATAACTCTGATTAAAACAGTTACTATGACCTCCCACTACTTACGGGGCTCGTGAATACCTCCAGACGTGCTCCTACTCGGTTCGAAGAGCAGAAGGGTGGGCGTCATCTGAGTCTTGAATAATTCTTAGGTTACGCATTGACAAAATCAGAAAACGCGTGGTATCCCTTGTGACTATGTAGGCTTCACACTTTCTTGTGATGCATAATATCACATATTTTCTACTACGTACAGTCGTTGTTAGTTATTTCTCCCACAGGTGAATTTTAAAGATATTATTGGGTAGGAAAGCGAGGAAAACTAATTTTGTCTCAATATTCAATGCGAGTTGAAAATTTACATTCACAATCCAGTGTTATTTATCCACTACATGTTTGATTTAAATTCACCGGGCGAGAGAGAGAGAGAGAGAGAGAGAGAGAGTGAGAGAGAGAGAGAAGAGAGAGAGAGAGAGAGAGAGAGAGAGAGAGAGAGAGAGAGAGAGAGAGAGAGAGAGAGAGAGAGAGAGAATATGAAAATGAGAAAGAGAAAGAGAAAGAGAAAGAGAAAGAGAAAGAGAAAGAGAAAGAGACAGAGACAGAGACAGAGACAGAGACAGAGAGAGAGAGAGAGAGAGAGAGAGAGAGAGAGAGAGAGAGAGAGAGAGAGAGAGAGAGAGAGAGAGATATAATGAATTCAGCATAACTTCTATATTCAACAAAATGACGCTTATGTAGTAAGTCTTGGTCAATGATTCTTTTTGTTATATTGAATTAAATTATCTGAAAAAAACTAACCAACATACCTCCAGATATAATTAATCTGAGGTTATATTGTATTTAAAGGTGGGTGCTGCGTATATCATAAAGTCTCTCTCTCTCTCTCTCTCTCTCTCTCTCTCTCTCTCTCTCTCTCTCTCTCTCTCTCTCTCTCTCTCTCTCTCTCTCTCTCTCTCTCTCTCTCTCTCTCTCTCTCTCTCTCTCCACTGAAGCAATAAGGACCTATAAATGTTGTTTGCCTCTCCTCTTTTCTTTCTTCTTCCTTCTCACGCGTCCTTCATTACTCATCTCTCTTGTCCTTTCTTACATGGCCTCAACACCACTTTCTACGTCTTGTATGTCGTGCAATCTTCTTGGTCTTATTCCTTTTTATTTCTCTATTTCTCCAGCAACTTCTCCTCTGTTTAGCTTGTGTGTGTGTGTGTGTGTGTGTGTGTGTGTGTGTGTGTGTGTGTGTGTGTGTGTGTGTGTGTGTGTGTGTGTGTGTGTGTGTGTGTGTGTGTGTGTGTGTGTGTGTGTGTGTGTGTGTGTGTGTGTGTGTGTGTGTGTCATGTTTTCCTCTTGAACAGTGTAACATTACATAAACACCTTTTCAGAGACGCATCAAATCTCGTTAACTTCACATCATCCAATTTACACGAAGCAGATGTTGTTATTTCACTCTCTGAAACCAATTTTATCCTCAGTGGTCATCAACTAACCTGGCCTCGCCTACTGCGTCCCTCCTACACATACAAGGAAATTTACAGTAACTAACACTATATATTTTGCTAACTATACTTCCTTACCACTGAGAGGAAGGAAGGAAGGAGTTCAATACACGAAGTTATGTTTGATGATGTAAGTTTAACCCGCATCACCTTCACAATAGGAAAAGAAAGAACATATTTATTGTAGTTACACCTTCCTCTCCCCTCTGAATAATATAAAACGTTGCTCGTATGTCCATTCCACTCTGCGTCTCTCTGATGGAAACACAAGGTGAATGCAACGGAGTGTTCTATTTCCTATGTTTTTATTCGTGTTTACTTCTCAAAGAAAATACATTGTCGCAAGTTAAGAACAGAACTTTTAAAACAACAGAAAATATATTGTGAAAACCATTAAAGAAACGAGTCTTCCCCTTTGTTATGTTTTAATTTTTTTTTAGAGAGAGAGAGAGAGAGGAATATGAAAACACCTCGAGAGCTAATTTGACCATACTCCTTTGGAAACTTTTCTGCTATATTACTTTTTATGAGGGCACAATTATCGCCTTTTTCATTATGTTTATTTATCTGCAACCATTTGTCAGCCTCCTCTCATTTAGAAAGTTATATACAATAAGATTATACAACATCAAAATACAATCACACTTTACGAAACGGACACGCAGCTTGAAAAGAAAAATTATGGACGTTCCTTTAACAAATGCTTTTAACCAGAACGCATTCAATAACGTAAAATGAAGGAATAATATTATCGGCCGATGGAATATACGTCTAAATCATTACCAAGTTAGCCATGGAATATTTCAAGGCCGAGTCCTATTGGTAAGTATTCTCTTCAATCTCGTTCTATTCCTCACTTTCTTTCTTTCCTCTTTTTCTTCAGCCTTTTCTTCCTGCTTCTCCTTTTCGTCACTCATGGTTTAAGGAATAGACGACAAAAACGACAATCTCTCTCTCTCTCTCTCTCTCTCTCTCTCTCTCTCTCTCTCTCTCTCTCTCTCTCTCTCTCTCTCTCTCTCTCTCTCTCTCTCTCTCTCTCTCTCTCTCTCTCTCTCTCTCGTCAGTATCAGTCTTCAAGCCTCGCCATTTTTCATAACCCATAATTCGGAGTCAAATTATTATCATTTCATTTTTGGAAGAGAGAAGATAGGAGGGAAGGAGGGAGAAGGAAGGGATTTGGCTTCGGTCTTAACTCCTCCTTCCTTTACCTCATCACTTTCCTTCCCTCCTCCTCTTTTCCAGCCTCCCTTTCTTTACCTCCATCCTTGCCTGCTACCTCTCATTCTTTTATCGCCACTTCTTCCCTTCTTTGTTCTCATCTTTCCTTCTCTTCGTCTTGCCACTCATCCTTTCCTCCCTTCTTTTCTCCCTTTCTTCCTTCCTATGTTTCCTCCTTCCTTCTTTCTTTCCTTCCTTTCTCCTTCTCTCCGTCTTTCCACTCACTTTTTCCTACCTCCCTTCCTTCCTTCTCTCTTTTTCTTCATTCCCTCTTTCCTTCTTTCCTTCCTGCCTTCCTTCCTTTCTTCCTTCATCCTGGAACAAATTAAAATATGAAAGCTATCTCGCAATGTCACATTTTTCTCTTGTCTCCCTTTTTTTAAACCTAAATTATTTTCTTATCATTTATAGTTTCAATTCTACTCGTTTGTCATTGTCTGAAAATTAATAGCCACATGGATATTTTTTATTCTATTTGATTCATTAGATTTTTAAAAAGTCTAGTACAGTTCGTGTGTTTTGCACAATATTTCTTTTCACAGTTTATTGGTTCAAGGATAATAAATGTCGCTGATGCTGCCTGTCTCACGCTCCGTTTGTTTATGCCATCCGTCCATGTAGTACGTATATGATGTGCAGTGAGCTTGCTGGCACCACCCATCAGATTAATAAATATTACATAAACGTGATGTGTATCTGTTGAGCATGAAGTAATGAAAGCATCCAACACCAATTTTTTTTTTTTTTTTTTTTTTTTTACATTTTCAAGTATGACCCAGATTCAACTGTATTTGTTCTATCTGTACGGGTGTGCGGGAAAAGGATTAATGTTGTAAGCAAAGGAACATTAACATGAACGCCATTTCTTCATTTACAGATCGACGTATCACCAACGTTATTCCCTTTTTGCGTCTGTCATCATTCGTGCAAAGGAAAATTACTCATTGACTCATTTGAAAGGTTCGGCGAGACAATCAACGCGATGATGAACACTAATCAGTAATCCTTTGAACAAGGGATCAGTGCCTGAAAACGGGACTCACCTGAAGATTCACTCAAATGCAGCACAAATTCTGCTTAATCGAGCTAACTGTCACACACACACGAAAAAAATGCCCTGCTTTTCCCACGCTCACTAGCACAGGTCAGCTACAGCTACAGTGTACACATCAGAATGGAAGGCGTTGGGCTAATGCTTCACTCAATGGCTATACTCAATAGTTTTCTTCACATTCATCTTGAATCCCACTTTCTGAATTTTTCTGAACAACTGCAAAATCATATGCTATAGTTCATCAAGACATCATAAGCAGCAAAGTAAAGTGGCACTGAAACATCACAAAAGGTGTTATATTTTTAAATCCGAAAGCCAACGACACTTGACAAGGTCATTTGGTACACACCAACGGCAGCTGACTAGGCTCAAGACTAGATATATGTACTATTATACTGTTGCCATGGCTGCGGTGCCTCCGAGAGCCAGAGAATCTAGAGAACACCGTGTGGCGTTGTACACGACAAGCGTTATTCTGTTTAGTTTCAGGAAGTTTCGCAGAATTGTCTATGTAACACTTATTAGCATAATTTTGTCTTTACCTCTGAAGACTCAAGATGTGCTGACATGATGTACTTAAAAATGCTAACAATGTGTTCTGCATTATTATCCAAATCTGTAATAATTCTATGCGACGGACGCTGCTCTTGCACCAGGTACCTACATATTTCTCTCCAGGAGGTCATTAGCGAGGCATTCTTTGATTCAGAGGATACTCGTATCTTCGTCTTCCTGAAGGTGATTATCTTGCTCTTCTCGAAAATACCGTCTCTTTTATATTCTCTAAGATGTCTCCTTTTCTATTTATTATTTTATGTCTCGGGTAAATTCTTCCTGACGACGCCTATATATCCCCATAGGGAGTTGCCTCACTCTTCAGGAGCACAGTTTTTTTTTTATGGAGGACCTTAAAATGTGTACTTTCTTTAAACGTCAATTTTTTCATTTTTTCTTCTTTCAGATGTACTATAGGGGTCAAAGCTGACTTTACCTTTACTTGGCCAAACAGTGGAGATGTAGCAACGTCACTTCCAGTTTTGACAGATACCTGATCCTTGGGATTAGGATAGGGAAGGGTGGCGGGTGCCTTCCTCCTCCGCCTACCATCTACACATGCTGGTCACTCGAGGCACTCAAAACCTCGCGACCCTGTATATTTCGGAGGCCCGCTAGTGATCCGCCGAGGGTGAACGTCGCACTCTGAAGGAATTAGTCGTGCGTCTGGCAGTGATGCAGAATTTCTGACCCCAACTCCGCTAGAGTGCATATGTATATATATATTTTTTTTAGGGTGGTTAGATAGATTGGGTTAAAGAAGAATAACAGGTAGAAGAATAGTAGGGAGGAAGGACGGAGGAAAGTAGAAGATTAGATAGATGGCGAGCTTTCTGTCTTCATAGTATGCATATGTGTGTGCGTTTGTATGTATGTAGTCAATTATGTACTGGGTATATAAACATTGAAGTACAAAACACCCGCTAATGAGCCAGTGATAGTAAAGTGTGGTGGAAGGGTTGGCTGCCCTGTATCAGTTGTTGACATATCAGTGGCGGGATGGCAGTCGTTCCTGTCCGCGCCGTCCTTATAGTTAGTTTTAATATATTCCGGGTGCTATGCAAGAAATATGGACTTTATTTAATCATTGGGTTAACCATTATACTATTCCAAGGATACTCGGGTTACTATGTGCTACGTTTGGGGTCAGATGAGAAGCCCGTGGAGAGAGACTACAGCCATGCCTTGCCTTCAGAGGATGTAAGTATGTGGTTTTCAGTTCCTAACTATACAAGGGAGTACTGTTACAACCTCATGTTCAACCCTGAGTCTCCTATGACGTGCATTCATATAGTGTTATGTATTTTAACATCATACATCCTTGTAGAGCTTTGTATTAAGAGTATAAATGTGTACTCTAGGAAATTAATACCTACCCGGCATAGTTTGTTATTGAATTATACACAACAATTGACTGTCAAATTTAACTAACACGTATTTCAAGGCATAGACAGTGCATAATAGAACATGGTTGTGCACAATTATTTTCTGTATGTATTTTGTAGTAAACAGTTTTCATGTTTCTAATACTATTCCTTTGGCGTGTTTTGATGTATATCCAAACGTAACCCTTAACAACCAGAGAAGATTATTGATTCCCAGTGGTAATGAGAAAGGCTATGATCACCGGGGAAAATGTGTATAAAAAAACAATAAGTAAAAATCGGGGTATTGTTTAATTATTATAGCTGCTTATTGCATCAGTTACTATGTGGCTTTTGGGTACATACTTCTTTGGATTACTAATATAATGCACTTAGTTTTCATATATCGTTACTTACGCAATTTTTATTCTTTATTTTAGGATGAGGAAGCTCAGATTTTGGCAGAGTGGGGAAGATATAGGTATGACTAAGAAAGTATGAATAACTATGAAAGTCTTAGGGACAGGACATTGCCAGCCTACCATTAAATTTCTGTTCATGCACTTGGCATGTCTGCACAAACCCAATCCTGGAAGATCCAGGAAAACTTTATAGGCTGTGTAACATAGGAAGATGTTGAAGGTCCTTATGGTTTCTCAGGGTCTCTAGGATTTATGTAGATGTGTGGAGAGGCCATGTGTAGGTAGCAGCAATAATATTCAATGGGGATTAATGAATTTCCTGTCTATTGTGCTCTCACATTTTTACCCAGTCAAGTATTCACTTAAGATCTGATTTCAAACTTTCCCTTGCTTTGAAAGAAAGCTTCCAACCATTATTACAAACTGTGCAAAAATATAGATAGTGGCAGCCAGTTAGCTTGTCATGTAATGGGTGAGTACCATATCATGGAACAACAGTATTTATTTGATCTCAGTTTATGCCCAAAGTACAAATAGGTGACGCAAACAGTCACTTAGTGAAGATAATTTAGTTCTTCTGCAACATATATATGTGTAAGGAAGTTATAACTGTACCTGCAATGACATCATATATCTGTATTTCAGAAATCGCAGGTGGATGTTGAGAGCAGAGTGTACCAGGTTGATAAAGGTGATGCCGACAGTCATAATAAAGGTGAGTTGACTTTGAAAATAATCGTCACATTCTCTTATCTTTCCTCATATTTTTTTCTCGTATATATTCTGATGTGTATACTTTGGAACTCAGTCACAGAAAACCATTCACAGCATAGTGCAGCAAACTCCTGTCAAACTCTCAGAAGCCCAGATTGTATAAAAAACTAAAGCATTTCTAACCCCAGCTTGCCAAGACATGTCATTCAGTGTTCACTCTTGATATTAAGATTATTTACACTCATTTTTGGTTGTTATAGTTAAGTTTATTTGTTCCTTTATACGTCACTATTTCAGATTATTTAAAATATAATATAACACAAATTCCTGCCCATAAGATCCACATCACATAAATAATAAATAGTTCCTACCAAAAAACTCATCAAACATACTGATAATCTTTACTAGAGGACCAGAGACAGAGGTTGACTTTGTTTGTGTACTGTGAATTAGTTAGAAGAGATACTTAAGGGAGTGGATAGAAGTGAAGGGAGGAAGTTGTGACTGAAATATATTTTTCCCACATTGTCTTCATTGTTGTGTGTGCATTTGTTTAGAATGAGTTCCTATTTGTTGCTGCAATTGTTGTGTTTTAAATTAATTTACTGTATTATTATGTTGATAACACTAATACATACCTGACCTCCTCTTCTACACTGAACATCCTTGGGCTATCCTTTACTAAAACTCTTAACTGAAAGTATTGTATCTCTCGTCTTGCTAAATCAGCTTCCATGATGTTAGGTGTCCTGTGTCGTCTCCAGCAGTTTTTCTCCCCCTACCAGTTGCTGAGTCTGTACAGGGACCTTATCCGACCCTGTATGGAGTACGCATCTCACGTATGGGGAGGCTGCACGCACACAGAGTTGCTAAACAAGGTTGAGTCAAAAGCTTTTCGTCTTATTGACTCTCCTCTTACTGACTGTCTTCAACTTCCTACACTCCACTGCTATGTTGCATCTCTTGCTATCTTCTGCCATTATTTTCATACTAACTGGTCTTCTGAACTTGCTAGCTGCATGCCTCTCACCCTCCCGTGGCCTCGCCGCACACAATTTTCTACTCACTCATCCCTATTCTGTCCACCCACCTTATGCAAGAGTTAACCAGTATCTTCACTCTTTCTTCCTTTTTGCTGTTAAACTAGGAACTCCCTAACTGAATCTGTATTTCCATCTTCCTACAACTTGAACTCATTTAAGAGAGGAGTATCAAAACACCTGCAACCCTAATTTGGCTTACCTTTTTTGTTACTCTTTTTTTTTTTTTTTTTCTTTAAGGAACCAGCTATACAAGTGGGCCTTTTAATTACGTTTTATATGGTGCTTATGGAAAAAGGGGAAAAGTATAGCCAGAATACATAGTTCAGAATGGTTTGTTAGTCATAATGCAGTACATTTCTTGGTAAAAGTTTACATAAAATTTATTTTATTGTATGTGCTTTAGCATTAGTTTATCACCATCTACATATTTTTTTTCTCTCTCTCTCTTTCTCTCACTCACTCACTCACTCACTCACTCACTCACTCACTCACTCACTCACTCACTCACTCACTCACTCACCCACTCACTCACTCACCCACTCACTCACTCACTCACTCACTCTCCTCTCTCTCTCTCTCTCTCTCTCTCTCTCTCTCTCTCTCTCTTCTCTCTCTCTCTCTCTCTCTCTCTCTCCTCTCTCTCTTCTCTCTCTCTCTCTCTCTCTCTCTCTCTCTCTCTCTCTCTCTCTCTCACAGGCCCACCTGAAGCCCTGGATATGAACAGCCAGGAGCTGAGCCATGAGTGGCTGGGTATTGACCTTCCTTGTGTCATCAAGAGCAGGGAGAGTCTGTCTGCCATCAGGAGAGCCACAACAGACCACTGCAAGGGTCTCATTGCCAATATAACTTGCCATGTAGGTTTTACAATAAGTTCTTCCAGTATTTCGTTCACTACAAGCATTATGTAAATAATAATAATAATAATGATAATTATAAGCATGTATATTAAAGAGATACTTTAGAACTTGGGTTTTGCACACTATGTGGATGTCTTTTGTTTTGGAGTTGTTTTATAATTTATATTGTTCATTATGTGTACCATATGTAGTTTTATGGTGTACTTTGTATCAATTTATAGTTTATGGTGTCATTCTTATCAGTTCCTTAGTGAGTAATTGTTCTGTTTTTTATTAGATTCAAGCGGGTACATTTTATCCTACAAGACTTCAGAGTTCCTGTCCTTCTAATGGTAAGAGTTTACAAGTACATGTTTGTTAGTGAGTCTTCCTTCTGAGTGTGTGTGTAACTTTCTCCTAAAGGTGAATGAAGGTGTTCATCAACTTCATGAAAAGATTTGATAAGCAATTATGTATATTTATGAATTTGGTTTTCTCTATTATGTGATGGTGAATAAGAATGACAGATATAAAGTTTTTTTTTTTTAAGTTATGTTAAAGGGCTACATTTATTAGCTTGTAAGTTGTGTAAAATGTAAACACCAAATTGATGTAATTTCAATTTTTTTCTGGGAACATTCTTGCATTTATTTGTTTACAGTTTGAGAATTAAGGATTGGAACTCTAAAAATTTGTTTTCTTGCTTCAATTCCAGGATTTAAAAGTAAGTTACAGGAATGTTACACATATGTGGCTGTACATTGTCTACTGTCATTGGACTAGAAAATGCACTTGTAATCCGTAGCTGCACCATTCTATGCTAGTCCATAGAATATCTCTAGCACGTATTTTTGACCATAGATCTGACTTGGCACAATTGTATGCAGGACAGTTTTTCTCTCACTTTACTTTCTTTTAGATATGGCTTGACATACTTATATGAAAGAGATTTGTTTATTTTGTATGGCTATTATTTTCTTTTCTTTTTTCTCTTTATTTGTTCTCATTTCTATTTACACAACAGGACTTGGTAGCAGCACAATATTATTGTTATTTTGTGGTGACCTCATCTGATAGATTCAGATTCTTTTGAATGTATATTGATTTTAATTGTATCTTAAACTGAGTACACTTTAAATGTGCCCTTGATTGGGGCAATAACTCTGGGTGTCATGAGAAAGTTGGCAACAAGTATTGTTTTTTATTTCTTATGTGAATGATGGTGAAACTTTTTTAAGGTTTGGTAGAAATGTGGGACATTTATATATAATTAGCAATTGTATAATATGAATGTGGCAATTTTTGTTTAGGCAATGTTCATGCAAAAAGAAAATCATATTGAAAACAGTTTCATGTCAGATCAAAATAATGTAATTTTTGTTTTGCAGGAAAGGTTAAAGGAAAATATATGGGATGTTTTATGGACAGCCGGGAGAACCGGCTGCTTCGTGGCCATGCAGGACAGCTGAGGCGCAACACTCCAAATTTGTGTTGTGATGTCTGTTACCAGCGGGGTTATATGTATGCTGGTGTTGAGTATGGGTAAGTTTCCAAGGCTCACTAGTATACCAAGGGGATAGATCAGGGGTGGGCAACCCCTGGCACGCGTGCCAAACATGGCATGCCGATGACTTGTTTCTGGCACGCAATAGCACAGGTTACCATAACAGCAGCCGCAAAGTTTATATATATTTAGCCGTACAACACATGTCTTTCGCCAAATGAGGCTGTTGAAAAAGGCCAAAAAGGCTGTTGAAATGTAGTTCTGAAGGTTAAATATTTTCTCTTTTTTTGATAGTGTTTTTACTGCTCTGAGGTAATTTATTATTTTTTTTTTCGTTTAAAAAGTTCTTTAAATACTTAAGTCTTAAGAGATATCAAATATGTTCTCAAAAAAAAAAAAATGTTTGGCACGTGGAAAAAGTTTGTGTCAGAGACTTGGCTGATTTTGGCACGCACTCTCAAAAAGGTTGCCCACCCCTGGGATAGATTGTAGTGTGGCTTATAGAAAAGTACTGCATAAATTTTCTCATTCATTTTTATTTTCTTATTTAATTTTTCATTACAAGGACCTTAGATCTTTAAATTTAATTCCATGTGTTGATTGACAGATGCCAGAGTTGAAACTGGAGCTATTTCAATCTCTCTCTCTCTCTCTCTCTCTCTCTCTCTCTCTCTCTCTCTCTCTCTCTCTCTCTCTCTCTCTCTCTCTCTCTCTCTCTCTCTCTTTTTGCTCACTCCCCTTCCTCTTATAATACATTGTAGTCATCCTGACGTTATGCAATGTTCCTTGAAATTACTTGTAGTTATTAGTCTGTTCTTTGTGTGGGTAAAAGAAATTTGGATTGGTTTACAATGTTTGTGTAATGAATCATACAAAATGTCAATAATTAATCAATCATTCCTTGGTGGCTAGTTGTGTGATTTACAAGTTTCATTGTTGTTAAGTAGGAAAGAATGCTTCTGTGGGAACGAAGACCTACCACTCCAGATGAAAGCCTCTGACAAAATGTGTGGCATGGCATGCTCTGGGGACGCCAAGCTCAAATGTGGTGACTACCTCTACATCAGCATTTACCAAACGGGGCTGGCCAGTAAGTGATGAAGCAGTTATTCAAATAAATACATATATTCCAGTTTGAGCATCACAAGCTGAATGGTAATATAGTGTGTGTGTGTATATATATACGTATAAGGAAAACCTGTTTTCATTGTCTTTCCTTGCCAGAATACACACCTGTAGCGCTGAAGGGGCCGTCACCTTACCCAGTAAATAGGTCATCAAGAGTCGCCTTCATTCTCACCGTGAATGGGCGAGCCATGAGGCAGATGAGGAGGCTGGTGAAGGTACTCTACCACAGGGACCACTACTTCTTCATCCATGTGGACTCAGTAAGGAATACATCTCGGCTTTTGATTGTGTGAAAATAAAGTATTACTGAATCATTCAAAAGCATTATATTTAAATGTTTGTTAGAGACAAATTTGTCATAAATGCACAAATTGACAGTTTATCGTAATTGTATCTTTGTTCATACTCTCTAAGAAGTAAAAATGCATAATGTTTGAATGTAAAGATCATACATTAAAGTTTTAAACTCCTACAAAACAAATATATAATAGTCTTGAAAATTAAGTCTGCAATAATCCTTGATCCTATTCCTCTGGCAGCGTCAAGACTATTTGTACCGTGAAGTGCTGAAGTTAGAAGAGCAGTTCAGTAACGTTCGTGTATCCCGCTATCGGCTTTCAACCATCTGGGGAGGTGCCTCACTCCTTAAGATCCTCCTCCACTGCATGATTCAAATAACTAAAATCAAGGAGTGGAAGTGGGATTTCATCATCAACCTTAGTGAATCTGATTATCCCATCAAGTGAGTATTTGTAGAAGTTTTGGTATGTCTGTTCAAGGGTGAAGGAAGGAATTGTGGAGTGGTAGAGATGGTCAAATTTAACACAGGCTTCAGAAAGTGTGGCAAGGTAGTGTGCTGGACTGTCTGAGAGTATAGTAACAATAGAAGTTACAAATGGTAGGCAGTGATGGATAGTTTTGTATGACTGAATTATTTTTATTCACCTATCGTTATGAAAGACAGTGAACTGACCTGAGATTTTTGATGTGCTATAAAACTTGATATAGTTACATTATCACCATTATAACTTGGTTCATAGTGTAAAGTGTCATTACTTGAATATAAACCAGTATGGTCATCATCCTTTGTTTTGTATTTTTATCTCTGATCTGCCATTTTGTGGGAAATAAAAATGCAATGATATTTATCTGTTTCCAGGAAGAATGAAGAGCTAGTGGCATTCCTAAGTAGCAACAAAGATCGCAATTTTCTCAAGTCACATGGTCATGATACCAATAAGTTCCTCCAGAAGCAAGGACTTGACCGAACATTCCTGGAATGTGAAAACCACATGTGGAGGATTGGGGAACGCCACCTCCCCCTTGGTAAGTAAATTTTGCTTCTTTTTTGTATCTATAAACCGTATTTTTGTTCAATCTATAACACCCATTTGGACACTGTCTGTAATTACCCCGTATATCCCAGAATTTGGTTCTATTTACATATTTGTGTCTGGAGCTCTAAAAGAGGTTGAATTATTCAATATCTGAAATATTTAGTTTTGATTTAAAGAGAGTTTATTGTACTTCTTATTTTATGAACATTTGGTTTCCCATTTGTTAGACCTTCTTTTCAGCCAGAATCCTGGTGTGATGTTAGTGCTCCTGGCCTCTTCTGGGTCCTGTTGTTACTCATGTCATTTTCTTACCTTTATGTTTCGACCATTGGTAAATTATTATACATATCAAAACTTGAATTGTCCTTTTCCTGAAGATATAGTAAAGATTAAATGCAACAAACTTTACCTTGACAGGGATTCGTGTGGATGGTGGGAGTGACTGGCTGTGTCTGAATCGAGCTTTTGTTGAGTATGTAGTGACCAGCCAAACTAAGCTGGTGCAGGGACTCAAGAAAGTGTACTCCTACACTCTTCTGCCAGCTGAGGTGAGATCAAAGCTTTCCATAAATTGATAAACTTAAGTGTTATAGTTTTTAAAAATCAGCTTGTTTACTTGTTTTCATAGTGACTGTATAATTAAAAGAGATTAAGAATATTATACAATTCAATGGTGATTATAGTGGTAGTTTCAGGAATAGTAATCAGTAAACACACCTTAAATTACTTTCCAATATCACATCAGGTTTTTTATTGAGGTTGAAATTGCTGCTACCTTCAAAATTTCAGTTGTAAATAACTTATATTGTGTCTGCCTTTCATAATTTCTTAAATTTTTATGGTAGGTTGATTAGTTTATAACAAATGATTCAGCTTGTGCATAGCATGTATTACTGATTCAACTTTTTCCTCAGTCTTTCTTTCACACTGTGTTGCGCAACTCTGAATTCTGCCAAAGCTTCACTGATAACAACCTCCACATCACCAACTGGAAAAGAAAGTTGGGTTGCAAGTGTCAGTACAAACACATTGTTGACTGGTGTGGCTGCTCACCCAATGACTTCACTCCAGGAGACTGGGGAAAGCTGGAGGTCAGTTAATAATTATTGAACTGTGTATCTTCTTAGCTCCTGATGGAAACTTTATATATATATATATATATATATATATATATATATATATATATATATATATATATATATATATATATATATATATATATATATATATATGTATATATATATATACATCCTTGCAGTTTGTTTCCAATTTAATTACTCATATTACTTCTTTTACACTTCTCTGGGTTTTCTTTTTGCAACTCCCTGCCCCAGCCAAGGAATGGTTAGAGATTTATGAGGTGCTCCTTTAGATCCATTTACATATACTTGCATCCCTTACACATATCTGTAATTATGTAGTCCATCACTGCCCTTATCCACATCTCTTACTCATGTGTAGTAATAGATATCCCTCATTTTGAAGCATACATTTCTTATTAATGATCTTTCTTCACTTTACCATGTTTTGTGCCTTGTTGGATGTTACATTATGGGAGACTCTCTTAGTTTGGAGAAACAATTGTGAAGATACATACACATTTTGACTGAACAAGCAACACTACCAAATCCACAGTTTGATATAATAGATATTTTCACACAACACCACCACCACTCTTTTTTTTTCAGTACCTCTGTATAATAATGTTCATTAATCATTATTAATACCTTAGTTGATATTTATTTGAGATTTGAATTAAAGGAAAATAAAATTTTAAGCCAGAGCTTTTCAGCTCCTACATCCTTATGGCATAACATTATAGTCATGAAACCTTTTATTTAGATTAAAGTAATTTTTTGTATAATTTTGAGACACATTTTACTTTTGACTTCCAGGCTTCAGTATCCAGGAATTTATTCTTCGCTCGAAAGTTTGAAGCTGTCATAAGTCAGGCCATAATCAACCAAGTGGACGGCTGGCTCTACACACCATACTATACTTGTGAGTCTAAGTATTGCATCATAGAACTCTTGAACATTCACTACAGTCCACATTAAAAGTATGAGTTCCTCTGTTGCAGGATTATTCTTGATTTTGCTAATTTCACTATGTATCTGCAGAATAGGACTTGTGTTGAAAAGTCATTAACTATGCTACCCATTCATTTAGTGAGCATTGTCTCAGTATTTCAATAGTAATGTTCCTTAATATGTATTCCTATTGAAGCTTACCTTCATCCAGCACAAAATTTGTTATGTATGATGACCTCAGAAACATAATTATCGTGTCTGCCAAGGGTCAGTAGTATATACAATACAAGCTCAATTTAAGAGATTCATTTAGTGAAGCATAGTTCTGATGAATAAAAAATTCTGCTAAATTAGGCATCCATTCTTTCTGCTTTTCTTGCATGGGTAGCTAAGGAGACTCATCATGTGCTCATGAGTGTGCAGTGATAGTCTCAAATTGGTTTGAAGTGCTCAACGCCCTTGAGGATCGGGTAGAACTGTGGGATACCTTCAAACGTTAAACTCTTGAGGCTGTCATAGGATGTGTTGGGGGGTGCCCAAGTTTATATATATATATATATATATATATATATATATATATATATATATATATATATATATATATATATATATATATATATATATATATATATATATATGTGTGATTTTGGCTAGTAAACTAGTCACTGAGTACCTAAAGTTCCACAACTGCTGCTGTCAACTGGATCTGTGGTCAAGTATTTGTTGTTTTCTTTGCTGCTGTCTATAGCTTTCTTTTATGTACCTACTTTGGTTAAACTGGTAATTAAAGATTTGTTCCTACAGCAACTCCTGGTCTTGAGAGTTATTGGGAGAACCGCTACCACCATGAAGACTTGCCACATAGTAGCATGGACCCAGCCCTCACCCTGTACCACTCTGGGGCCAGACTCAGCACTCGTGCCGTGGAACAGCTTGCAGCCACTAGTGATAGCAAGTGTGAGCTGTATGCTGCAACCATACTTGAGGCTCATTCCTATCATCTCAGTGATACTTTAAAGGTTGGCAATTGAATTTGAATTTATTTCTCGGCATTGATCAGGGTTTTAAATTTTGAATTTATTCTGAAGAATACAAAATTTAGATGACAGTTATTCTGTGTAGCAATATTGAATGTTGGAACATTTCTCTAAATCTCTTGTGGGGAATGGCAAATTCTGTTTACATAAGATGACAACGTCTGAAAATTATAAAATGAACCAAAAAGAATTCAAAACTTGTACACACACACGCACACGCACACGCACGCGCACACACACACACACACACACACACACACACACACACACACACACACACACACACACACACACACTTGCTGACTCACTCACTCTTTCTTTTTACTGGATGAAAAGAGCATTTGATGAGAAGCATTAACTTGCTTTGAAAGATAGGACATTAGTAGAGAGAAAATTAAAGCATTATAATATTGATGTTTTGATAAATTCAAGTGCCTCTGCTCACTTTTGTAGTGATTTCTAACAACACCGTATTTAATTTGGATATGGAAAAGTCACTAAGATTAGATCAAGATTATTTGCTAAACTTGAAACTTTGTCACACTTAATACCCATTTCCAAATTGGTGAATCTCCAAACTTTTTATCACCAAAATTGAAATCCTACTGTAGACACATAGTTAGTCAGGGTTTAGATTACTATAACCTCCTGTAAAAGTTATTTCACCATTCCAGGGCAACTTGATACGATACGTGGCAAAAAGTGACATGGAAACAACTTTTCACCTTGAGACTTGGATATTTCCCCATATCAAATATATGCCGCCGTTTGAGAAACCTCATCACAGACTTATAGTAAGTGTGGATAATCTGATTTTTGCTTTTGATTTATATACTAATTATAATGAGTTTAGATTATGTAAAAAGTTTGTTCAGGGCAGTATGTAAAAAAAGATGAGATCTTTAGCCCCAATTACTAACCTCATGTCATAGGAGCACTTAAGACTTCCTGTAATCATAGTTGCTGTAGTGATATACAGAAAATATTTGCTGACATTTAATTGGCATATCTTTCCACAGAATCTTGAGGTTGGGACAGATTTTGATGTGAAAGAACAAGTTTTTCGCAATTTTGGTGTGGCTCTGGGCCCCAACAGCGATGTGACAGTAGTGGTGCGGTGGTCTGCAGCAGCAACTGTGGAGGGCCAGGTGGCTGAGGAAGATATTTTGCTGCATCCACAGATTGTGTTGATGGATCCCACCTTCACTCTTGTGGCTGAAGAGCTACTCATCCTTGAGTCTGGGGACCAGGTAAGGGTTTTCATCCATTTCTTTGTGGTGGGGAATACAAGAATGCTACCACCATGTTCTCTGTGGGTAGGAAAAGGCAATGGAAAGGAATGGAGCACAAAGTTTGGGAAGCCTCTCTGTATTCTTTCCTATGAAAAGACAAGGTGCAGAGGGGGAAGGGAGAGTAATGTCCTCCCTGAACCCTAAATACCTTGTCTTAACTACCACCTATAAGGATGATATTAGTTAGGTATACAGTATGGATAAATATATAGATTTGTATATATCTTTCGTCTAGTTTCATCTTCCTAGAAAGTAGCTGTAACAAAATTTATTCTAGTTTGTCCATTTTAGTACCTGTTCATTGGAACTCCCTCATAGGTGGCCACAGCATTAGTTTCCACTTATTGATGCAGATACACTTTCTTTGCACACTTTTGTACTCTTCCTCTCTTATAACTCTTAAATACTCTAAATATTTTCCATTCCATTTCACATATGGACCCCCATTTTACCTACATCTATCTTACTCGTATACTATTCTTGTCATCTTTTTCCTTTTTCCCATTCTCTCCAGGTGACCAAACCATGTTTGAGTGTTGCATTTGACCACCTCTGCTTCTCCAAAATTCATTGCTTTACCCATAGCAGAAATGTAATATGTGGAAGTTTGTTTTGAATATTGTGGTAGCTTGGCTAAATTACCATACTTCTCAGCATCAAAAATGCTCATTCATCTCAAAATAAGTGATATAATTTACCTTACATCTTCGAGCCCAAAGGTTATGTTGCTCATAGCACAAAGGTTAGTCTTACAAGTCTTATATTATATTTGGTGATGTTTTGGATAAATAGTTTTTAGGTGTGAGATGTAGAATTAGTTAAATGAAAAGAAAAAAAATGCAGCATGAGGACTGATTACATGCCATTCTTGTATCATTTCTTGACAGGTTTTGTCTCACACGTTCACCCTGCGCAAGCCACTCCTGCCGGGGTCATGGAGCGTAAAGGTCATCCTTGACGGTGCTGTAATGGCATCACATTCATTCCTAGTCTTACCCATGCAGTTCATACAGGGTCGGCAGATATCAGTCCAGGAGGCAAGGTAAGAGGATTATAGTGTTTTTAGGAAGATTATAAGGAAAACTTACATGAGCTCGTGTGTTGCCCGTATAGGCGCATATAAGGCAAGTGTACTGTATGTAGATATTGATAGATTCAATTAGAAAGAGCTGTTGATTTATTAATAGATCTTTCCTCGAGTACATGTATGTATCAGGTATATCAAAATACATGAAAACCCTTGCATTCACAACCATTTGGTTGTGATCCCTTTTTTTTCCACACAGTTGAACACTGTTGCATCATGCTGGAAATATGAGGTTTGAAGAGATACTACTTCCAACCATGATGGTGTATGTGTTCATGCATATGCTGACAGCATGGCTTGCAACTCCAACTCCCGTCCCATGTGGGGAAGAGAAGGACCAAGACGGAACACTCCATCCTTCTACACCCATCCATCACCATGAAGTGTAAGATATGGTGGACAAGGATTACCATTAAACACTTAACACAATTTAGAGCAGTCATCTCCCGAAGCTTAACCCTTTATATGGTGTATCAACTACTTGCTATTTTTAGCTTTAAGGTGACTCCACACGGTTGAACACTGTTCTTTGGACAAACACTGCTACCATCATACTGCGTAGTAGGATGAAGTCTTAAACGTAGAATTAAGGAAAACTGATCTGGCAGCACTCTTTATTGCCAGATCAGTTTTCCTCAATTCTACGTTTAAGACTTCATCCTACTACGCAGTACGATGGTAACAGTGTTTGTCCAAAGAACAGTGTTCAACCGTGTGGAGTCACCTTAAAGCTAAAAATAGCAAGTAGTTGATACACCATATAAAGGGTTAAGCTTCGGGAGATGACTGCTCTAAATTGTGTTAAGTGTTTAATGGTAATCCTTGTCCACCATATCTTACACTTCATGGTGATGGATGGGTGTAGAAGGATGGAGTGTTCCGTCTTGGTCCTTCTCTTCCCCACATGGGATGGGAGTTGGAGTTGCAAGCCATGCTGTCGGCATATGCATGAACACATACACCATCATGGTTGGAAGTAGTATCTCTTCAAACCTCATATTTCCAGCATGGTGCAACCTTAGACACTTGCAGTTTCTTACATCATGAAGAGGAAGGATTGCCAGACTACACAATATAGTTTATTATGTTTTATTGAAATTTCTTCACAGGTCATTTAGGAAATCCATCTAATTGCATCACAAAACATCCCACTCTGGGGAAGCAAAATTCATGTTCATACCCTAAGCTGCGTGCTATTACCACCATATTTCACGTCGGGTTGTAAAAGATGACCAGAGAGGGATTTGAGAAGCTGCTCCTCTGTATTCTCTCCTACATAGAAATAGGGTGCAGAGTGGGAGGGAAGAGTGATGTCTTCCTAAACACCTCGCCTTGGTTACCGCTCTTTAAGGGGGATATTAGCATGGTATATAGATTGATAAGTTTAGATAGAAAAAGAGGTGTGTCATACAGATTAACTCAACTTCATCCCAGTGGGACACTTCTCTTACTGACATGCCTTTTACCCATGTTTTTTTTCTTCAATTTATGATATATGATATTGACAATATGAATCTTTACTCATGATGAAATATTAATTACCAAAGCTCTATAACTGTGCATTCATTCTGCAATAGTTTGTTAGAAAAATCTTTGTTCATGCCAAAATATTACTAAATATTGAAATTTTAGATTATGAAACACAAAATTAGTAAATGTATGTATATAAAAGTCAGAATGGTGTTAAGCTTTTACCATGTTTAAGTTTGAACTCTGCATTGTTTATTACATTGAGAGCAGTGATGCGCCACTGCACTGCAACAGCAATCAGTACCATACAGAATCGTTGTGTCTATGTGGTTCAATATTAAGGCATCTTAGATGAGGGTAAGTATGAATCTTAATAGGTGCTCGGCATAGACTTTGTATCAATATCTTTTCACTTACTGGATTAGTTTTGCCACTCAAATCAACTGGGGTAATCTTAGTGGAGTTCATTTTGCATTTATGTTTTCAGGGAACTGCACCGGGGGCCATCTGAACCCTACACGGATGATGATCTCACTCACCTCGCAGCCCTCCTCACCCTGAGTCACCCTGGCAATGTGTCGGCCAAGGAGGTGACCAACCATCATTCTAACCTATATGGTCCACAACTGTCTCAATGGATAGATGAACTAGTCAGCAGGTATGATTAGATTAATTGTAATTGTAATGTGGGGCGGGTAAATGTGCCCGGCAACAAAGGCCATATGGCACTATTGGGGTAGGTAGGGTTGGGTAGCAGGGCTAGGTGGGGAGGGGGGGTCGAATAGGGGTTAGATCAGATGAAGGATGTTGACGGCATGGAGAGACATGATCAGTAGGGAATAAGACTTGGAATGGGGGTAGCTGAGGGAGGAGCGTTCGCAGGAGGTAAAGGACTGGGGTCCATATCCATAAGAAGCAAGGAAGAAGGAAGAGGGTCAGGAGCGGGTGAAGTAGGGGGAGAGGGAGAAGGTCGAGAGAGGAGATCGGTACGGGAGTAACCAGGTGGTAGGGGAAGAGAGAGGAGAGATCGGGCAGCAGAGGAAGGAGGAGGAGGGGGAGATGGGTAAGACGAGGGGGGGAGGGGAGAGTAAAGCGGAGAGGGTGGAGCGCCGGGGGCAGAGGGGGGAGAAGGGGGCTGGAGGGGGGGTCGGGAAGGGGGACAGCAGAGGAAGAAGGTGGAGGAGGGGGAGTCGGGGTAGGAGGGAGGTGCTTGGGAGTGGGGTGAACAGAAGCCACGACCTGGATAGGAGGGGCCGGGAGGGAAGGGGGCAAGGAGGTAGGAGGGGAGGACAAGGGAGCCGTGTTCTTTATGAACGCAACGATGGCATCAAGGGTATCACCCTCAGAAGGAGTGGGAGAGGAAGGTGCAGGGCGAGTCTTTTTAGAGAGGTGGAGAGTGGGCGAAGAGATCAAGGCAGGAGCGGGAGAGGGGGTTGGTGGGGGAGGGGAGACCAAAGCTTCAGAGTGGTGTTGTCGCTTGGTAGAGTGGGAGCGTTGGGGGCATGGAGAGGGAGGGGCAGGAGTACAGGCGGTGGTGGAGGTAGGAGTATCAGGGTCAAGGGCAGCAAAAGAATTAGAGCAGGAGATGGAGGATGGAGGGGGTGAGGGAGAGAAGGAAGAGGAAGGAGGTAGAGGAGAGGGATGGGTGAAAGGAGTGATAGGGGAGGGGAGCTGAGGACCAGGGCGGGAAGAAAAGGACGTGGCTGGAGAGTGAGAGGCAGAGGCAGCGACATGGCGAGGAGAGGGGGTGAAGCCTAGGCGACGGGCTTCCTGACATGCCTCACGTAATGTGAGACCGCCACGGAAGCGAATACCAGCGACCTCAGCCTCAAACTTATAAGCAGGGCAGCCGCGGTAGAGAGCATTATGAGGGCCACCACAATAGTAGCAGCGCCAGGTAGTAGCAGGACATTGATCGCGGGTGTGGGTAAAGCCACACAAAGGGCAGCGGAGAGAGGAGCGGCAGTGTTTTTCCGGGTGTCCAAAGCGCCAACAGTTTCGGCACTGGCGAGGTGGAGGAACATAAAGCCGGACGGGGAGCATGACGCCCTCAATGTAGACATGAGTAGGGAGTTCGTGGCGCTTAAAGGAGATCCGAGCTACATTGGTGGGATATTTCTGGCAACCCCGGGGGACAAGGTGTAGCAGTGGACGTTGACAGCGTCATACTCACTGAGTAGGTCGAGAAGGTCAGTATGACAGTCTGACCAGACCTTGTCGTCAATAGGGCAGTCTTGAGGGGAGATGGAAACAGTGCCAGTGCACGTGTTGAGACGGTCGTCAGGGGTCGCACAGAAGGGATCACCAGATGGAGCCAACAAGATGGCCATGGCCTGAGACTGAGTCTCAGACTCCACACGTACCAGGCGAGAACGGTCAGGTCGGGTCTGAAAGTGGACCTTGCCCACTTGTTCCTGTAAGCAGCGTTGAAAGAGGAGGGTATTCTTAGCGAAGGGAGCGGAAGGGGGGATAGTAAAGAAACTATCCCAGTAGGCAGGGGCAAAGAAGAGGTCATAGGCAGAGGGGCGAGGCGCGCCATGAGAGGAACCTGTCCGGGGCTGTGCCATCGTCTTCCTAGAGGAAGAGGGGACATAAGGAGCTAAGGTAGTAATAGAGGATGATGTAGATGTGACGGGGAGGGAGGCTGGAGGAGTGGTAGGAGAGGAAAAGAGAGTCGGGACAGCGGTAGACACAGGGGAGGGAAGAGGGGCAGTAGAAGGGGCGCTGGAAATAGGGACGGTAGGAGGAGGAACAGGGGGCAGGTGAGATGAAGAGACTACAGGGGTGCGAATAGAGGCCGTGGTAGTGGTAGAGAAGGATGAGGAACAACAATGAGGACTGAACCCTGGGGGAGGCGGAATGGTGGTAGCAGGAGGGAGAGATGACGCGGGAGGTGGGGCATTGGATGGAGTAGCATGAGAAGCTGTGGAGGAGGCAAGAGTACAAGGGAGAGTAGGGGGAGTAGAAGGTGATATAGTAATACGGGTCTGAGGAACAGGCAGAGAAGTCGAGGCCAGGTCCATTGGGCAGGCAGAGGCGTCAGGGAGGGGGCGACCAGCAGCAGAGGCCTCGAGGGACTGGTCGGGTACCACTCGATGGGGGCAAAGTGAAGTTTTCATATCCATAAACTGATATGAATTGTAAGAATGGCATCGGGGGTCACGGGTAAAGCGCCTACCGGATCGGCAAAAGGGGCCGAGCGCTGCCGCCGGGGACGGGGTACTTCGTCCCCCACAGGACTACCTGGTTTAAAAGGCAGCCCTTGTGGCATCGAAAGTTTGCCCCGCAGCGGCGAGCAAAGACCCCGGCCTCGATGCCTACCGGCCCAGGCACCCTCCAGCCGACACAGGACGCCCCACGACGGGCGATCCCCCTGGTGGGCGGCACCGGTGACCCACACCAGCCTACTGTCGGGATCATCTTGTCGGCCCTGACAGACACACAAGCCCCCCCACCACGTCAAGATAGATGGGGGGGTGATTAGATTAAGAAGTGTCTGACTCTGACATGTGTACAAGTTGAACCTCCCAAATCCGGCAACTTCCGGACCTGAGGCTTGCTGGACCACGGAAAATTCCGGACTACAGGTGGTCTTTAAAACACTTCGCCTAAGCTTAAACCACTGTATGAGAGCACTGTCTAAATCACTGCTTTTTCCCTCTTTAAGTGTTTTATGAACCTCCATGCTCTTCTTACTGTCAGACTCACAGTAAAACTTAAAGTTGAATTTTCTGCTTCTTAATATCATAAACAGTTGATGAGCCAATGTTGTACTGTTGGCATAGGGTCCGCACTGAGACACCTTTATCCAGCTTACTCAACAGGTCCACCTTCTGTTGTACTGATATTGTCATATGTTTGCGCTTTTTCTTAGCTTCACCAACAACACTATCATTTCCTGGTCGCTTGGGAGCCATATTTAGGGGCAAATTTTACAGAAATATAGTAAATGTTAACACCTGAGGGGTGCTTCGCAGTTAAAACGATGAATTTCGCCGCTGCACTAACCCAGAATGACCACGCTCCAGAATGACAGAGCACAGCGCCACCGCATCCTAGCGGCCGTCCGGTAAATTAAAATCATGGGCAAATTTAAATTATTCCGGCACACTTATATTATGCTGGATTACAGGAGTTGCTGGATGACGGAATTCCGGATTTGGGGGGTTCAACCTGTACTTCAAAACTCTTTAAGGAATGACAATTTTACGATTTTCACCCAAGCCTTTAAATTTAAATGCACATGATCCTTACTGGGTTGGGGAAGTAATAGAAGGTAGTCACATCAAATAGAAATGATTTCTAAGAGAGGCACCTCCCATTATCCTTTTTTGGAGGATTTTGTTTAAATAATTTGGTATGGTGATCTAAATATAAAACATGGAAAGAAAGATAGTCTACTATTTAGAACTTGCACAAGGAGAAAAGGCAAAAATATTTAACTGCAAGACCTGTTACCTGTTATCACTTGTGTTGGAGGGACCCAGCCTGGCCACACACCTCGGCATCCAGACTGAAAGAATAGTGCAGCTCTATTCCATGTGTGTTATAGAAAGTGACTAATAGAGACAGTGATGGGGCTGGGGAGACCCTCTATATTCTTTCTTCTTACCATGAGAGAAGGGATAGAGGGGAAAGGGAGATTAAATTCGGCAGAAAGTGTTTTCTGGGCTTGGGAATGGAGAGATCTTGGAGAGAGGAATTATATAACAGGGATTCATGAGAGAATCCAAGAGGTAAAAGAAAGTCAAGAAGATATTTTCTGGTAGATGTAGCTGAAGGGGTAGGAGCGATAAAGGGGGAAAAGGGTGAGAAGATGGAGTAGGGAGTGTGGGTGGGAGAGTGGGTCTTGGGGCGGGACATGAACTGCTGAAACCAAGGTGTTATTGGAATTTGATAAGGCAGAGGAGGTATGGGGTATTCTTTTGACTTCGCTGCTGAATTGCAAACAGATCAGGTACCCGACCTCAGGGGAAGATTACACAACTTAGAATAAGTTTCTACCAACTAATGAAAATAAGTGTATGTACTATTATTGTCATCGAACAGTTCATAATATATACTATTAGTCACTGGTACTGAAGGAAGGGGAAGGGGAATATAGGTATTAGAATATGGTGTGGGAGATGAGCGAGATTTGAAGTTGAAGAAGTAGAGGTTGAGATGTCACAGTCTAATAAAGAAAAATTATTTGATAATTGGAAGTGAAGGAACTACAAGAGTGGTGATGGAAGGAGAAGGTGAAGATGCAAGAGAGAGTAATGAAGAGAGGATACTAGCAGTGGAAGAGATAATTGTGCTGGATGAAGGAACAAGTGGAGTGGGAGAGGAAGAGGTATGAATGGAGGAAGGAGGATAGGATGTAGTAGAGGGAAAGGTAGTGCTAGATGTGATCCGAGAGGTGGTGAGGAAGATGCACTGAGAGAGAAACCTGTTGGAAGCAACTGAGGTTTCTTGTCTAGCTTCTTTGAGTGTTAGTCCATGTTTGAAGCAGAGGGGAGTAACCTCCAATTCAAATTTGTATATGGGACAGCATTGAAAGAAGGCACTATGTTCTTGAGTGCAGTCTGCACAAATGTGTTTTGTTGAAGGGCAATTTATACGGTTATGGCCAGGTGAGGCACATAGAGGGCAACTAACAGTGGATGTACAGTATTTTTCTGGATTTCTGAATCTCCAGCAGTTTTGGCACTGACGTGGCAGAGGAATGTAAGGTTTAACCTTACAAAAGACCCCACCTATGTATACACTGACTGGAAGATCTTTTCTTTTGAATGTAATTTTAGCAATATTTGCTGGGTACTTGTGGCAGCCATAAGGGTTAACAGTAAAGCAGGACATATGAGCAATATCATGCTCATCTGCAATCAGTTTAAAAAGTTCAGTAGAACAGTCGGGCCAATTGACGCCCACTGGGCAGATTTCATGAGGTACGAAAATGGTACCAGTGCAAGTGTTCAGGTGGGTATCAGACAACAATGGAAAAGGTTTCCCGTCAAGGTCTTTGAGGGTAAGCATAACCTCAGCTTGAGATTCTGTCTCCACAATGACTAGGCGAGATCTGTCAGGCTGTGTGCAGAAGGTTACCCTTCCGACCTGTCTTTGGATGCATTTTTTAAATTGGAAAGTGTTTACTGAGTAGGGAGCATGAGCAGGGATACGGAAGTATTTGTTCCATTGATGAGGACCAAAGACGCTGAATAAAGGAAGGTGATTAGTGGTAGTGGATGGGCGTGGGCGAGGGTGAGAGGAGTGGACAGTCTGGGTTATAGAAGAGGGAGAGGTCAGAGTAGAGGTTTGAGGAGTGGTTTTACTTTTTGGAGGTATATATGCTTCTAAGGTGGTTATAATGGAGGAAGATACAGATGTAGAAGTAGGGGTTGGTTATGGTGTTAGGGAAACAGACATAGGAGGCGATGGAGTTGACAGATGGGTGGCTAGGGTGGTTTTCAGAGCCGGGGTCAAAGCCAGGTAAATCTGGAGGATCAACTTTTTGAGGTGTTCTCCAATGCACCTGTTAATTTACAATTTTCACGATTGGCCATAGTGTGCCAAATCTAAGAGGGGGATGTAATTGGTCTGCTCTTCATAACCCAAATGGAGAGTAAAGGCAATGAAAAAGGGAGGGTATATTGTGCCCTTCAAGCTGTTTATGACTGAACTCAAAGCTAGCTTTTCATCCCCTCAGCACGGCTCTCACACTTAAGAAAAGAAGGGAATAGTAGTAGGTTAGGAAGAAAAGACAGAGAAAAGAGGAAATAGAGTTAGAAAAAGAAAAAGGTCAAGCAAAAGTTGGTAGGACCAAAGACTGAAGTGTGAGGTAACATTGCATTGGGCCACAATCTGGTCCCAAAGTCCCTCCACAACAGCAATGAGGTATTCTTTTGACTTCGCTGCTGATTTGCAAACAGATGAGGTACCCGACCTCAGGGGAAAATCACACAACTTAGAATAAATTTTCTACCAACTAATGAAAATAAGTGTATGTACGTACTATTATTGTCATCGAACAGTTCATAATATATACTCTGTCATTATTTGATTAAATCTTCTAATTACTTTGAATGCATACACTTATCTTAATTTATCTTTGACAGATTCTACACTATCCAAGACTCTTGCTATGTAGCCAGTCATCACGTCCCTGAGTGTGTTCGCTTCTTGTTGGACTCCTGTTCCCAAACTTCATGGAGCTCCCTTGCACCTGATCCAAAGTCAGATCTTGGTGAAGTTGATGCGATGACTGGAAGAATCTCGGATTCATATCGTATTGGAAATAGAGAATTTTAGAAAACTTATTTTTTTATCAAAATGTATATTAATTATAAATAATAACAGTCTATTTAACATCAACCATATCATGCAGAGCTTGTGAGACAACTATTTTGTCTCCATTCCATATCTTTCTATGTACCTAAATCTTGATTGTACTTTTTACATTAGAGTGCTGGGGCCAATAGATATACGGTTACTATCTAATGCTCTGGCAAGCTGCAAAGTGTTGGCTGTGTTATGTTTGTAATATTGCTTAAAAGTTGTAGGAGGAGGTTGGCAATACGTGAGAAATGTGATAATTCATTAGATATAGTATTTTTAGAAAATTTTAATATATTTAATATATAATACATGTAGAGGAACCCTCAGTGTGCCAGATTTTTTCTATTAGTGCCATAGAAATTGAAGACAGGAGACATACAGTATTCACACCTTACCCATCCATGTTTTAAACATAAGACTTGAACAATTCTAAACAGTCATAATGATACCAAGCAAACTATGTTATTTGAAACAAACTGATTTGGTCCTATTAAGAGAACTAACAATTTTGTGGGATAGGAAGTCACAAAATATAATTTGTTATTAATAATCCATGTTGATTGTGGTTACGAAACATTTGAACATAACCACATTACTTGTTTTTGTGCTAGTAGAACTTAGAAAATGTGATCGTTAAATTTATCAAATTATTTGTTTGTTTTAGCATGAAGGGTCATCAAGAACATTAGAGTTAGTTATATAAGTAAAATCATGCTCTTGAGAAACACATCAATGTGAAGTTTCTTCTATCCGAGAGAGTGAGTGAATTAATGGGAGTAAAGTAAGCGCCAGACATCAGAGGTGATATGGCGCTATATTTAGCTTAAAGGCAGATGGCAGAGCAAAGCGATAATTCATGATTGAGAAAATTATTGCAGACTTGTAAATTAAATTTCTCTCCTTGACCTAATGAATACAACACTTGTGAGAAGCAAAGTGTTCTGCCAAATGAACAGCTGTACATCAGCTAGAAAATATAATCAAATCAAAATAATAATGTTATTTAGATGCAACACTAGTTTCAATGGGAAGACCCAATGACTCTGTTGCAGAAAGTAGTGCAGTGTTTGCATTAGAAATTTTCAATATCTTGCAGAAAGTTTAAGTTAAAAAAGGACCAGCCAGACTCTAGTCAGGATCAACAAGTAAATGAAGTTGTCTGGAACAGAAAATTTAAACTATATAGTCGTTGAACTTCAGCACAAAACAGCCAGAGGCCATACATAGAATTCCCTTCAATTTTTTTTCTCACCCATATTTGCATTTTTCCCACCCAGAACCTCCCCATAAATATACATTTATGTCCAATACATTTCACTAACTAAACCTTTTAGTTTTTTTCGATTTGCTGTCGACTTTTCACAATCGTATCTTTTCATCTTACTTGATTTTAATAACTTTAATCCCCCTTGTAATCTTCATTCAATAGATATCCCCCTTGTAATCTTCATTCAATAGATATAAGATTTCCTATCCCTTGGGGTAATTTTAAATGTTTTCACCATATGAACACAATGAACAGATAATGTTTTCCTTTGGATGCCCCATATGAGAAACAGCTAGTTGTACAGTAATGATAATATGCAAAAAGATTGATGAAAAGTGTTACAACTAAGCTTTGGTGTTACAAAACTAGCAGACTACATTTCCTACTGCAGTATTTCATTATATGCATTTCCTTATGGCAGATGATCTATAATATTCGCTAGACTTGTTGAAAGCTATACCACTGCATTTTTCAATCCAGTCAAAAAATGTGTAGTGCTGTGATTTTAAACTTAGAAACAAACTAATTATGCAAACATCTTTGAGGAAACTTGAGGAAGTTATCAACACTTCCATAACTATTCATATAAAGTCACTCTGGTACAACCACAAAATCTAAAGCAATAAATAATGTATTCATATCAGTCTTTTGAAGGAATCTCTTGTGATATTTATTGTACGTTAGATGCTATCATATCAATGTATTCTAACTTACAAATTGTTAAAAAGACACCATGTTTTTTTGTGGCACAGTAACCGCTACTAGTTCTAGGAATTTTAAGAATGGCATTTTTTGGTAGAGTACTTTTCTTACTTTTTTTAAGGGAAGAGTTAATTTAGATGTTTGAAACAGATCACTAGTTTTTTATTATTGAATTTACATTTAGTTCATCAGTACTTCCTGTTTGAATCTTTGGAAACTGGCTCCTGATGTTTTTCGTTATTTATACTGAAGTTAGTATTTTATATATCTTTATCAACATCTTGAAACTTATGTGAGTGAGTGAGTGAATTCTGTGAATTTAAGAAACCAGTAAAGCGGTCATGCGATTTTTTAGGTTGTGACAAAATATATTATATGCTAATCTATATCTTTCAAAATTATGGTTTTCAATATAATGATCAATTTGTAGAACTCCTACAAAGATGTAAGAACAGGGCAATCAAAGACCTCATGATTGATCCTCTGTCAAATACTCTGGCATTGTTCTTCCTGTTGAACAACATGCAGTAAACATGATATGCAAGCAAAATGTTAAACTCACAAAAATTATTATAAAATCATCCATACCTTTCTCTGATTTACCGAGAAAATTTGACATAAACCTTAAATTTACAGTACAGATTATAGGTAGACACAGAAACAACATTAATCTTGCACAAAGACCTGCCATTCTGCCACAATTGTGTTTTGTTAAATAATAATCTAAGTAAACTTATTTGAGTTCTGTGAACATTAATTTTCTTTGAAGATGTAAAAAGCATCCGTTTTGAAGTGGTTTATAACTGGTTGCAACACTCCATCCCTGAAACATAAGTGGATGCTGATCATTTCTAGTTTGATGTTTTTATACTTTACTTTTTGTAATAATACTTAGGAAATTATAAACTTGTGTATAGTAGTACTTGCCTAAGCAATGGTGAAGAGGTGGCGGTGGAGGTTCAATGAAACTGTTGCTGCAGTATCAAATTCAAACAATTCCAGGGTCACATTCAGCATTTCCCCAATGGTTGAATTGGGTATTGATTGCTCATCCACGTCAATGATGCCACCAGATCTGAAAAAACAGCTTTATATATATATGCGTATGTGTGTATACGTATAGTTACTAAATAGTTATGTACTAAATATGTATGGTTTCGAAAAGTTGAATTTAAATCTTTACCCACAAAAATTACACAAATTATATACGCACACTTTGAGGCTGGCAAGCACATTAAGCACCCAATGCATAGCACTGGTGCTACTAACATCAAACACTTAATAGTACGTTGCACAGGAGCATTTTGCTTAGAAGTACTAACTAGTTTATTTGATTTAGGAATTCGGACCCTTTTTAATGAGCAATTTAATATATTAGGCTATAGGTTTGTTGTGGTTGATAGTGTATATTATTTAATTTTTTGCACAAATATGTGAAGCTAAAGTTTGACACTTCTGGTATATGTTTTTTTTATGTACTTTAGTTGAGTTTGTACGTAAACAATGTATGGCACTCCTAGATTACATGTTTGTATACTTATATAACTTTGTTACTAATATTAATGAAGATGCCAAAGAATTTTCACTGAGCATACTATATCATTTGTAATGTCTATCATATCATATAGATTTTATATAGTAAGATACTGTGATCCAATAAAATAATGGTAAAGTTAATAGTATTTTTGTTTGTTATAAATACATATAAACTATTTAAAGCAGAATGAGAAGAAAAAAATAGTTTTTTAGGGTGTTTAAATAGAAATACATTTGGTGAATAGAAAAGACAAGCAATATATTAGTTGTTAGCATTCACAGTATTTTGGTCATATTTCTTTAATGTTGAATTATAGAATGTCAAAATGTGATAGCATTGTTGCAGTTCTCAGATAGTTTATGATATCTCAAGATGGTAGATAGAAATGATCAATTTGTTAACCTTTATCTATGGAAACCAATTTCACAAGAATTTATACAACACGGAAGAAAAAGCCGTATGTATTATTTGGTTTCTCACATAGCTGTTGGGATTGTACGGAATGCAGTTGGCATTCAATTTCTGTTCCGTTTATGTGGTTATTGGAAGTTGTTAATGGTAAGGTAATTACAGAGTACTATGAAAATCTACATCAAAATATTCATTTAGCATGCATACCTTTTGATTGTAATATTCTTCTCCATATTCTCCATAGTATTTTTTTCAGTAAATATTGCTGCATACTACAGCTATATAATCAGGTTCACCCTAACTTATTATACATACATACTATACATACTACTGAACTGTTCATATCAGGTTTTAGGATCTTGCCAATTATAGATTTTTAAGTTAATAGTTTGGTCACATTGTATATATTGAAAGGAATGTGTGTGGGACAAAGAACAAAGTAGTAGTTCGTAGAACAATTTTTTAAAAATAAAGTATGGCTGGAAAGCTGAAGACTTGCACAAACTATGTATATTACTACATTTAATTTGTAGATTGTACAAAAAATATAAAAAATTAAAATGTGTACATTTTCAATAAACTTACTTAAAGTTTTGTCTGTATTTCTGTGCCTTTTACATGAAACAATTTTGGTGTACTATTTTCTTACATTTATTAATGCACTCAGTGAGGATGATAAATAAAGATGAGGACTGATAAATTGATCAATAGCTCAATACTGCAACACCCTTTCTTTTCCAAGCCCATTGCCGTTGTGAAGGGCTTTAGGACCAGAGATTGTGGCCTGATGCTGTGATGCCTCGGACGTCAGTCTCTGGTCCAACAAACTTTAGCTTGGCCTTTCTTTTTCTAGCTTTATTTCACCTCGTTTCATCTTTTTTCTTTCTAACCTACTGTCCCCTTTTTACCTAAAGTGTAAGAGATGTGCTGAAAGGCTAACTTAAAGCAGTCATGAACACCCTGAGCATGCCATGGGCACGGTATAACCTGTATTTCATTGCCCTTACTCCTCATGGGGGTTATGGGGACCAGATCAGTTATATCACACACTTACATTTGGCTCACCATGGCCAATTATGAAAATTCTAAATCAACAGGTGCACTGGGCTGGACAAATTCAATTTTGCATAGACTACCGCCGAGTCAACTCTGTCATGATTCCAGATTCCTATGCACTTCCACGGGCAGATGATTTTATTGATGAGGTAGGATAATCGCAGTATATTACCAAGATAGATTTACTCCATGGTTACTATCAAATCTCCATCACAGATACTGCACAACTCATCTCTGCATTCACAACCCACTTTGTGTTATATCATTACAAGGTTATGCCCTATGGGAAGGAAAATAGTGGGGCCACCTTTCAAAGGGCCATGAACTATATTTATTTCATGACCTACCAGGAGTATCAGTTTACCTGGATGACATTCTTATACACACACTCCACCGGCAACAACACCTTCATCAACTCTCAGAGGTGTTATCCCATCTACACTACATCAACCTGATGGTGAAGCTGGCCAAGACCACCTTTGGCCAGGCCACAGTGAACTCGTCAATAAAATCATCTACCCATGGGAGTACAAAGGAGTCTGGAATCACAACAAAGTTGACTCAGCGATAGTCCATGCAAAATGGAATTGGTCTTTAATTATTTGTTATTGTTTTATTTAATTTAATTTAGTATTATTGTCAGGTTAGTATATATTTCTTGCCATTCATTGCGCCTCAGCGATGCAGTGGTTAGCATGTCTGACTATTAATCCGCTGGCCCAAGTTTGATCCCAGACGAGGGCAGTCAGCTAGGGGTGAAAGTAAGCCGGTACTCAGTGGTACGCCCTACCAGGAAGAGATATACAGCCGGTGCAGCCAATACGAAAAAATGGAAATTCCGGGTTAACGGATTAATTTCCATCACAGGCTCAAAGGCCAATGTGATGGGAGATGAGCGCCTGCAGCGACGCACAGCTATAGTGTGTGCCCCCACTTTATCTTTACCAATTCACCTGCCAACATTGACGTATGAATTGACGTAGACATGGAATATCGCCCAGGAGTTAAGAGTGGAAGAATACATCCAAACAACAGGAATAAGTGTACCGAGGGTCCGAGTTGGTTTACGAACAGAAAACGAATATAAAAATAATGGACAACTTTAATGATGAATAAAATAAATAAAGTACTCGCTATATCCGTGGTGGTGCTCTTACAAATGCTTATCCACCCTTAGCGACACAAACATAAACATATACCTTAACACAAATATTCCTATTCTATCCTACCTAACTATACGTGAGGGAACTGATGGAAAAACGACCAAAATACACTCACGCCACAAATATTGTTTGAGAGTCACTGGGTCCTTCTGGCCGTCGTCCTTGTTTGAGAGGCAACTCCACATGCAGCCTTCGTCAAACACCAACCGAAAGACAGTCTTTTGCTGGTCCTCTCGGCAGCTGTATCCGGGAGGACAATTTACCGTTAGATATTAATAACAATGTTTTTCAAGTGTGGCAAGGCTTTTAGGAACACTGAAGGCTTACCTGTCTGGAGCGGGGTCACGGAACACTAGTGACTGACCTCCCGCCCAGACCGGTATATATATCCTCAGTTCCAGTGACGTCACGCGTTTTTCCCATCATCCTCTTTCGCTAGTAGTACCTACTCTAACCATAACGAGGTATCTTAACGAGCGTCGAGAATACGAGGATTTACCGGTGATTCCGCAAAGGAATCACCGTAATGATAGTTGGCCCGTTGTACTCGGTACACGGCTTTCCTCTTTAAAAAAAATAAATCCTCGTATTCTCACACTCGTAAGAACATGAGTTTATATATTATCAACATAAGTCGGGACCGGTCTTCTTCTTCTTCTTCTTCTTCCTTCTTGTCTCTATGCAAGACTTCCGAGTCAGACGTGACTCTACCTCCTGGTCGGAATAGGTGAACCCAACTCCCAACCAGTCCTGGCAAACTGAGCAGGGTGGTGATCCTCGACGGGGTCTCACCAAAGCCTTCATCCATGGGGGGTGAACTTCCAGTCCTTTACCTGGGCACTACAGAGCCCCCAGGACTGCGGTGATCTCTGCTTCAGCTGCGGGACCAGTTTACCAGTTCGGCATCTCCTCGCCGCTGCAAAAGAGTTTTTATAGGCAGTAACCTTTCCTTTAACCACCCAGGGGTCTACTTACTACCATCTCTCCCTCTCAACACTCCTCTAGGAATTCCTCACAGGCCTTCGGGCTCTGCGTGGTATCCTCCGTGTCATCCTCATCCTCGGAAGAAAACACGATCTCGCTCATGTCGACTATAGAACCTCCATCACCCACAACTAGTGTTAACTTGTCCGCGGCACGGTGGATTGTGTAGCCGTTGACAGTGAGGTGATGGTTGTAGTAGTAACTGCCTCGTCCACCCTCGAAGTGGAGGAGTGTGTATTTGGCACCACCATAGTCGCCCTCACGTATAAGTTAATATCCCTAACTCCCGCGTCACACTCATCCGACGTTTCAATTTAAAAAACATAGCATGGGCTTTCCGTTTCATTACCGTGGGCACCACCAACGAATCGAGCAAGGTGTTATTTCTTTTCTGTTTAGAATAATAAAGGACTCCATCTTCCTCTGATCGTGATGACCGACTTCTGAACACTCAGGTTTTATTGCTCCACCAAGCGCTTGTTCACCCACTTCTGTTATTTCCTCCTGGGGAAACCACGAGTCGCCTAACAAGTCTATCTGAGAATTCATAATTAAAATTTAATTGGAGGGGGGAAGGACGCCCGGCGATCCGAAGACCGCGACTCACTTAACAATCTGGGGACCCATGCCCGCGGGGAAGACTTTGAGCAGCCTTTCCACTAGACCGAAAGTGTGGTAAAAGTTTATCAGACATATTAATTACTAGTCTGGGAGTAACCCCAGTGTTCCTCAGGTTGAAAGACATGGGCATTGCAAATGGCACCTGTCAGCTTGTTCTTTACCCTCTCCCTACCCTCGCGGTCAAAACGTACCCCATCTGATTTTAAGGAGTACCCTCACCACGGATATAGCGAGTACTTTATTTATTTTATTCATCATTAAAGTTGTCCATTATTTTTATATTCGTTTTCTGTTCGTATCCCACCGCTGCCACCACTGTACCGAGGGTCCGAGTTGGTTTACGAACAGAAAACGAATATAAAAATAATGGACAACTTTAATGATGAATAAAATAAATAAAGTACTCGCTATATCCGTGGTGGTGCTCTTACAAATGCTTATCCACCCTTAGCGACACAAACATAAACATATACCTTAACACAAATATTCCTATTCTATCCTACCTAACTATACGTGAGGGAACTGATGGAAAAACGACCAAAATACACTCACGCCACAAATATTGTTTGAGAGTCACTGGGTCCTTCTGGCCGTCGTCCTTGTTTGAGAGGCAACTCCACATGCAGCCTTCGTCAAACACCAACCGAAAGACAGTCTTTTGCTGGTCCTCTCGGCAGCTGTATCCGGGAGGACAATTTACCGTTAGATATTAATAACAATGTTTTTCAAGTGTGGCAAGGCTTTTAGGAACACTGAAGGCTTACCTGTCTGGAGCGGGGTCACGGAACACTAGTGACTGACCTCCCGCCCAGACCGGTATATATATCCTCAGTTCCAGTGACGTCACGCGTTTTTCCCATCATCCTCTTTCGCTAGTAGTACCTACTCTAACCATAACGAGGTATCTTAACGAGCGTCGAGAATACGAGGATTTACCGGTGATTCCGCAAAGGAATCACCGTAATGATAGTTGGCCCGTTGTACTCGGTACATAAGTAATAGTATCCTGATGGTTGGTTGGTTGGCCCAACTCTTACTTGCGTTTTGGAAAAATTTTTGTAGTACTTGAAAGAATTTAGGGTTGACCTTTATGTTTTGCACTGCCTCCTTTTCTTCCCCAGTCTTGCTACTTTTCATGCAATTTTTTGATTTTGTTCTCGACAGCAGAGACTTTGGCTTGCAGCGAGCTCTTCTGTGTGTCGTTTGTTGCTTTAAGAATGCATCAATTTAAGGCGGCCCATCTCTTCATCAGTATTTTGCGCTCCCTTGGAATGTCACATGTTGTGGAGTGTTGCCTTCTCTTCACTGGGACATTTTCTTGACAGGCCCTTAGGATGGTGGTGAGTAGGGTGTCCAGCATAGCTTCGGGGTCACTGGCATGAAGTACTACTCACTTCCACTCAGTGTTCCTCGACTGACCATTGACTCCCAGTTAACTTGGCTGCTGAAAAAAGTTGAGGCTGGAGAATGTGTTCTTCTCTGTAGGTGTGGTCACTTGAGGAGGTCATTGCACCACTACCACCCAGACAGGACCTCTAACCGGTGAGAATATTTCTTCGTTTTAAACCTTCTCTGTTCCTCTACATGTCATTTTGAGGGATGGAAGAGCAGTAATACATTATTTTTCACCATGTATAGTGGAGAGATATAAAGAAAACAGTGCCTATCAAGTGTAATTTGATAGAATATAACAGAACAGGTCTTCTTCTTGTGACCGCTAGCAGCCGACAGGACCTCTAACCCGGTGATAACATTTTTTTATTTTAAACCTTCCTTGTTCCTCTACATGTCTATTTGAGGGATGAAGGAGCAGTAACACGTTATCCTTCACCATTAAGAGTGGAAGGATATAAAGAAAACATTACTTATTAAGCGTAAGTAACCCAATATAAAAACATCAAGAGGTTTCAACAGGTATCGCAAGATAGCAGCCGTGGGTTGACTGCTGCATCACGTATATATAAAACCAAAATTGAGATTTTTATCATACACAGGAAAGTAATTATATATACTTTAAAAAATCGTCTGAAACACCTAACCGTTTCATACATAAACATTTGTTATATTTGATTCGTAATTATTGCATGAAAAATGTTTATTTCTAAGGTCAATCATAAAATCGATATAAAGAATAATGCAATAATAATGAAATTAAACCAATATAAAAATTAGAATAGAATATACAAAAATTATTCAAACCGAAAGTAAAGCCTAAATAAGCCATAGAAAAAAGAAAAAAGAAAAAAAAACAATGAGAAAATGAAAAAAAACCACCGTAATTATTTATTTACATCCAAGAGTGTTAATTATAGCGTGTTAAGTACAGTAAAAGAAGTGTTAGAACATGGTGACCTAACAAGGATAAAGATGAAGTGGAGTGCGTTGTGTTGTGAGTGTGTTATGGTGGGCTGATGGGCTGACAGGCTGACGAATCGACAAAAAACGTCAAAAATACCGGTATACCGAAGGGCTTCTAATGCCTGTAATACCGGTAATACCGCCCGAAAATACCGGTATATCGGTATACCGGATAGGTGTATATCCCTAGACACACACTCAGCTGACGCCAGGCAGTGTAATCTGATTGTGTGGAAACATTGATCAGGTTTTAGAAATTAGTAGTCAGGATAGGACACGTGGGAATGGGTACAAGGCTACAAGCTAGAAAAACTTAGATTCAGGACAGACCTAGGTAGATATTGGTTCACTAACAGAGTGGTGAACGATTGGAATAGGCTGGGGAGACAGGTAGTAAGTGGTGAGTCAATAGGTAGCTTTAAAAGACGGTTGGATCAGAGTATGGATAGGAATGACAGGTGGGATGGATAAATATTGGATTATTCCAAGGGTGGGGGACAAGGAACTGCCTTGTGTAGGTCATCAACTGGCCTCTTATAGTCTCATTAATTCTTATGTTCTTATGAACTTAGTAGTTACTAACACAAAACCACAATGTTATACATAGCTACCAAGTGCATCAAACTGATACTTCACCGCAGCTAATCAACACCACCACCTGTACAGATTGAAATAAAAAAAGGAAGGTAACAATTGGCCACTCTGACTTTTGCTTAAAATTTCTATTTAGTTATCATAAATCCAGAATCCAGAACAAAGTTTTGTTATTTGCCAATATAGATTAAGGTTTGGTTAATTTAGGTTATGTTATGTTAGATTAATCTAGAAGCTATCAAATGATCTCTATGACCAAAAGTAGGGAGTTGAACGAGGTGCAGATCCCATTATATTTTGTAAACAGACGCCATTATGGTGAAGATGCAAAATTCTACCCTAAATCGTCTTTCCCTTTGTAAAATATGTAAACTGTAGTTACACTTTTGTCTTTCCCTATAAAGAGGTAAGCAGTCATTTCCATCTCTATTACTGTTTATTGATACTCATTTTACCCCGATATTTGCTCTATCTTATACCTTACCAAGTCCCTTATTCCCCAGCAAACTTGTTCTTATGCCACATACTGGTTCGGAGCGGAAACAAAATTCAATAACATTGCTTTAAAATAAACTCAAATGGAAACTAGGTACAAAAGGTATGTGGAATGGATTATAATTAGGAAGCCGTGTATATTCTAGCTTCCTTGGAAATGACAAAATGGCTGCAAATAAGTTTGTTTTGTTATTACGCTACAACTACAATAAGGGAAGCCGAATTATTGCAATACACCTGCTTACTGGCTTATCGTTATAGTGGGTGGCTCATTATTCACTTACATGTCAGAGTTTATCGGAGAACAGCAGAGCAGCGTGGTCCTCTTCACCTCAGTTACAAGAACGGAATGCAGGAGAGCCAGGAAACACATCAGTCTCTTGCTTCACTTACCTGCGATCTCGAACTTCAAGACTCGAAGCAAGATTATTTTTGTATCTTATTTAGGTATGATGTCTTCAGGTGCACAACACGCAGTGACCCACATTGTTGTACTTAATGAATATCTCACTTGCATACAGTTTCAGCTAAATACATATAAAACATACAAACTGTACGTGCCTGTATCCTCTTAGTGTTCCTTGTGCTCGGATACACCAACAAGCCATTCGAATAGTTAATCATTGTTACTCCTTGGTATAAACTATGTATCTAAACTGTCTGTAAAAATATTATTGTGTATTTACCTAATTGTTTTTACTTAGTTCTGACACACAGCTATGCTTGAACTGTTTCATATCCATATATACCATTATCCAACATGGCTTTAAATCCCTATATATTCCTTGCTTGGACCAATTCTGCATCCAAGTTGTTCCAGATTTTTTTTATGATAACATGTAATACTTTAAAAAAAATTGTCAGTGACAGATCTAAAAACAAATAAGATATTTTCTTTATTGTTTCTATATCATGAATTCGCTTACAAAAACCTGTACATATTGATATTAACATACAATGGCTGTAAATAGCTTACTTTTTTTGACAATGGATTGAGCCGTATACAGCTCAAGCATCTTTTTATACCTTCCAGTATATAAACAGGCTTGGATACTCTTCGGAAAGGCCAGAGGGTACGTATAGATCTCTATATACTTGTCATTGGTTAGGGGGCTGGTAGTTCTGTGGTACAGTGCTCTGCTCGTGAACTTAGATTGCAATCTCGATCCTGGCTCATGGCAGCTTCTTGGTGAGAAGGGTAGCGCCTTCATTAACCCTAGCAGAGCTATATGTTCTATAGCTAACTAGCGATTCATGTAGTAACTCATGCTCCGCTTCAATGATGATTCGGCTGGATCTAGGATGAAGCAGGTTATTTCCCGCTTTTTTCGTTCTTATTTTCCCTTTTTAATTGGTCGTTATGTACTGCAAACTGACCAATTAAAAAGGAAAAATAGGAATTATTATGTTTAGGGAAACTCAGATGGAACACACATGTTTCACGAAGTGGGAGCCAGAAGATGGTAAAATCTGATAACTGGTAATGTTGCAGCCATGCTTAGTGATGATATTAGCTTTACCCACATAAAGAATGCCTGATTTCAGCGTCACAGTAGGGGATTGGGAATGCTTTCGTCGTTGTCTTGAATGATGTATTCATGTCTTTATTGGTAGTGTTATGAGTCAACCAATGCTACATCTTCCTCATACTTTTAACATTCATCTGGCATGTAAAGGCTTATTGTAGGAGTGGTAAGTTTTTATCCACTTGCTTAATGACACGAATCACATCGATGTGCGAGTTTAGATGCCTATGTTATGGTAATAAATTTTGCTGCTACAGTAACCGTGTAACGCAGCGTGATGGATAGCGTGCACCAGTGGGCTCTTACATAAGGCAGGTGGACGAGTGGGAGAGCAAACTGGGGCTTCATTTGTTCTTCAACCTTTGTTGCATTTAATTAAGGGTGCATTATCACTCCCTGGCCAAAAACACCGTTTATGTTGCAATCAATCATTAGGGTATAAGCTCTGATAAAGATCACACGGAGACATGAATCATCCTTCCACTGCTATCCATCCAATACTTCTTTTTGTGCTTCATTGTATCTGCTTCTCTTGCTTAATAGATCTTGGAGGAAGCTAATCATAAAGTCGATGACTGATGCAGATGATGGAGGACGTAAACAATATAGAGGAACGGCCTGGAGACAAAAGCAAAAGTAGTAATGGCGGAGACACAATGGCTGCAGGAGGTAGAGAAACAGTCACTTACGTCAGTGAGGTTCTGTCAAGGGTGTTGTGATGGTGTGTGAGGAAGGTCACGTATTTATTTCTGGTTTTATGGAGCAACTATTATATAAATTATCACAAGTGTGTGTGTGTGTGTGTGTGTGTGTGTGTGTGTGTGTGTGTGTGTGTGTGTGTGTGTGTGTGTGTGTGTGTGTGTGTGTGTGTGTGTGTGTGTGTGTGTGATAAGCAATAATATTTGTCGTGAACAGCGAGAGGAGCTCGTAGAAATCTTCCTGGCACCATTCTCATATTTGTCAAAGATCAAGGACTGCAGGCAGAGTCCACCTTAAGAGCCAGCCACGTCCCTCGTCCTTGCTGCAACCTAGTCCAGCTTTCCAGTCCGTCTGCCGCTGGCCAGCAGCGGTTCCTGGTGCGCGAGGACACTGGCAGAGTGCCATTGTGCTGTCGGACGGCTCTCCTCACATGGCTCAGTTCTTCTGACGTCTGAGCTTGAATGTCGTCGTAATCGTTGTCTGCTCTCGAGGACATCAGCTTTTCAAAAGAAATAGAAATGTCACTTTTGGTATTGATTCATGTTTCCATTTTAGGAAAAATGAATTTCAGGAAATTACGATTTTTAAAGTTAACAATTAATACTGGTAAAAATAACTCTTCATAAATGAAAATGAACATTTTTCTAAAGCATTAAGGATATCATGCATACATGATACACAATGTCAGTGTAATGTTAACAATCAGATATGCAATCAAAATAGGAACATTTTGATCATTAAAGACTTCATCTGTCTTTACTTAGTGATCTGAAAATGTGTATATATCATATCAGATAAAAAAGGAAAAAACTATCATGTGAATAAGATTACTAAGAACACTGATATAGCCATTATGGGTATTCAGTATCTATTATCGTAGCGGCAAGAAATCCATTAAGAGAATATTGTCCCTTTATCCATTAAGTTCCAGCAAATGTTAACAAATATATACTTATGTTTGAGTGCTACATTACGGGGATTAGAATGCCCAATTTTTGTTATACACATATGTAACGCTTATCATTCTATTGAAATTAAACGAGACATACAATAACACTGAACTACTTAGATGGTTGACTCAGAGGCCTACCTAGCAGATGTTCTTCATCTCAGAAAGTGGCTGGGGCTGGGCGAAGGTCAGATTATGAGCGGGATTGTAAGCTGATAAGAGGAACCTTTGCAGCTTCGAGTAGAGCACTTAAATCCCAGGACGGCAGATACAGACACCCTTTGGGGTGCCGCAACACCTGGCGAAGTCTACTCTTGATGTATTCCGAACAACCCTGTGGAAACGACGAGCTATGAGCACCGTGTATTTCTTTGAACACTATGCATACTCTTAATGTGAAGGAGGGCACCGTCACCTCTGCAGTGATTGCTGCACATGCAGAAGCACTCAGTATGGATAATTTGATTTAAGTGTGCATGCGATAATAGAATGGATAAGTGAAGGAGACCACAGCTAAGGTGATAAAGTGGATCAGAAGAATATGTGAGTAAGAGAGCAGAAAAAATGGTTGGAGTGTGATATGCAGCGTATGTAACGCCTTGATCACCCCTTGAAGGCAACACTAGGTTCAGGAAGGATGTCAGGAATCTGGACCAGTCACAGATGGTCCCTCTGACTTCCTCTGATATTCAGGAACATGTTTTTCAGGGTGAACACAAGGTAGTGTTGGTGGCTCCTCACCGTTGGGCAGGGGAACCACGAAGACCATGAGGACACGACACACTGTCCGGGCCAGGACACGGGGTCTGCTGGGCGGGTTGGGGACTGAGGTCAGCGTCACACTTGCCAGGAGACAACTCTTTGGCCAAAAAAGAACACTTCATAGCACCGGGTGGGCGTGCAGGCTGGTATCATCGACCGTGTGTCACATTAATATACATTAAAATCTTTTAAGTTCCTTATCCTTTATTTTCATCAGCAGGATACATCGTCATCCGCTAACTGGTCTTTGGCCTTGTTAAGACGACATCCCTGGTTGGGACGCTTCGCCGCAGGTGGATTGGCCCAGGGAGTAAGAGTTGAGGGCCAGGCAGGAGTTGACAATGCAGGCGGTGCCACACACCGCTCCTCACGGCCGTTCCACGTCTGGGCGATTCAAACTGCGGCACCTTAGATGCGAAAAAAAGTGAACATGCTACTTGAAGTGTTTAACACCAGTATACTATGATGCAAAGGAATTATAGCCACTTCTTCATCACACCGTGTTGACAGCCTCATCTACTAATGCATCTTTCGCCTGTAGAGAAGAACACGTTTATATCCAACATTACCACATTACAGTTGTTGCCTCCGGCGGCTGCAACCTACACGACGCAGCTTGAAGTGATCGTAAGTGACTTTATCTTATGCATTGCCGAATCTCAAAACTCAAGCTAAGGAACTGACGATGGCAGACATAGTAGATATATTGGATATTATTTCTGTAGAGACGAAAAACACTGGGAGTGTAGAAAACTACCATCATATAAACAATGAAAATAAGAATGTTAATCATATCCAAATGAAAGCACATCTGCGTATCCAGCCACACCCAGAGAGAGAGAGAGAGAGAGAGAGAGAGAGAGAGAGAGAGAGAGAGAGAGAGAGAGAGAGAGAGAGAGAGAGAGAGAGAGAGAGAGAGAGAGAGAGAGCGAGAGCGAGAGCGAGAGAGAGAGAGAGAGAGAGAGAGAGAGAGAGAGAGAGAGAGAGAGAGAGAGAGAGAGAGAGAGAGAGAGAGAGAGAGAGAGAGAGAGAGAGAGAATACATACACTCATCAGGACCACAAAACTCAATTCTTGAGGGAGTGACTCGGAATGAGTGAGTGCTCCGCTTCTTAGTAGAATATTTTGTCTATCCAATAAAGAACATATACACACTGCACATGATTAGTGGTGTCTGGATAAGCCTGTATACCTTTAAATACACCCACACATACCCTCATGCAAATATACTAAACATGTCATAAACTTCTCAGCTTTGTGTTTTGAAAAAAATCCATCCTGAGTGCTTTATATATAATCAGAAAACATAAATTGATATGAGAAAGCTACTTGTTCAACCAACCAAATGGTGGTGGGCTGAGATCCGAACACTTACAGCCTGAACCGAGGCAACACTTTGTTACCTTAAATCTAATTCTGTTCTGGCACTATGAAACTCTATTGAAGGTGGTTTCCTGAAATAAGTTTTTGATATTTTATGTGAAAGTTTTATTTCGCTTGTGAAAAATGAAGGTAGAAAATTGGTAATGCTACATTTCTTTAAATAAGTGTGGGAAAATGAAGTACTTTATCATGACGTAATTCATGCCAATATACTATTACAGATGATTAGTTTGCATCCGAAAAGAGTAAATTCTTTCCTGTATTTTCAAAAGTTTACCCCGTCATCTTTCCTTCGTAGAACACTCACAAGAAGAGAGAGATCCTGGGGAGGAACCTTCACCCTCGTAAGCATAATTTCTGAGATCGTCTCCTGTATGTGGCGTGCTTTCAGCCCTGTCCTTGCTGGCCCTCTTGCCTGCCCCGCCCTTGGTGCCCTCCCGTAGATGTGGAGAGGTCCCCCGACTTTCACCGCCCTCGCCCGCCTCTTCTCTGTGACTGACTGGTGTCACCGCGTCCACCCGCAGCACGTCCACGTCTGCGGCACCAAGACAAACACCTAAACACACTTATCAATATCGGTATAACGGAACTCATAAGGTTCAGAGAAAAGTATGTGTACGTCCGTGATGGAGAAACTGCGAGGAAATTTTATGAATGCACATTTTTTTTTGTAGGTACACCTTAGAGTCGAGTTCATGAGTCGGCTACACGAAGGGATATAAACAGAGTGAATATAAACAAAGTTAACATAGTCAAGGAGCAAGTTAGAACGTGAACAAATGGTTTCAAGCTAGAGAAGTTCATATTTAGAAACATGGAACACTTCAGCCCAGCCCTCCAGTTACCTGCTATGTTGGGGTTCCTGGTCCAGGCAGGTTGGCCATTGGTTGGTGGCGGCTTCAGCAGCTGCAGCTCCATCAGGTTGGATGTTTGGCTGTGCGGAGTCAGTGGTTCACCCTTGCAGTCTGCCGTGTGGTCCTTGGCGTCTGTTAAGTTTCTGCGCAGTGCAGCACGGCGATGTAGCAAGAATGCGCACAGCAGCACTGCCAAGATGATGCATCAGGTAGTCTATCATCAAACCAAACATATTTATTTTGTAAAACAATCTGAAAATATTGCATGACAGTTGTTTAAGATGGCACATTTCTCCTAACTTATATACCGGCACAACTATAAAGAACATGGCGAGAAACAAGCCACAGCTCTTGCCTCGCCAATCGTACTCACGCAGCAGGAAGGTGCACCACACCGCTATGGTGACCAGGACTCCCACGGGCAGCTGGAGGGAAGTGTGACCCACCTCAGGCAGCTGGCAATGTTGACCTTTGAAACCCACCGGACAGGAGCACACGTAGCCTGAGGAATGAGAAAGTGTTAATGGACGCCTTCATTATGGGTCTGTGGTAGTGGTGCCAATAGATTTACTATAGTGATAGTTTGAGTTTCGAAATATGAAACAAATGAAAAACGGTAAAATCTTTCAGCTGATTCCAAATTGATAATTTCTACAGTTTCTTGAATAATATTTGAAAGATCTTTCGGCCAGTGGCATGTCGCTGTCACATGATGTGTAGGAATTATGATAGGAACCGATACTAGCATGATGGAGGCTTTCACCTGGCGTACTACACACCGAGCCTCACCTGGCTGAGTGTTGAAGCAGGAACCACCGCTGAGGCACGGCCGCCACGCACACTCGTCCTCGTCCTCACATGCCATTCGACTCCTGCCCAGCACGCGACCCTCACCACACCTGCAGCAGCGATCTTGCGTCAACCACACTGTACTTTTCATACGAACTATATTTATATTGGTTAACCGTTTTGGGTACCAACCCGCAGTGGTAGGATCTCCAGGTGTCGACGCAGGAAAGCGGAGATCTGCAGGACACGTTAGTGCATGCCGACGGGGCGACGCAGCCTTGTTGCACGCCCTTGAAGGCGCTCGCCTGGCCCCATATCGTGCTGTTGACGGCCGGCGGGAGAGGCACACTGCAGCCCGAGATGCGCAGGTCATCGATGCAGCCTGAGCGTGGGAGGAAATTGTTCTCTCAGTAATGACTCATTTTGTGTACTTGTTTTCTTCTAATTGTCTCAGCGCAATATGAAGATTGCTTTCATATGAATAACTAACCATCAAAGAAATCGCCGCGTATATTGAGGACTCCTGCGTTTTTAAAGTGAGGAGAGCCGCCCACGTAGACGCCCTCCTGTTTGTCCACCTCCAGCAGTTGTTGTCCTTCTAGCAGCAGTGAGGTATTGTACAGGTCGCCATCCCCGTCATCCACCGCCAGGAAGGTTGCCGACCCGTACCTGACCCACACCACCGCTCTTCACTACACACCATCATCCTGACACACTCTGTCCCTAGTTTGGCTGGCTAACAACTAGGGGTGGTTGGTACACTGGGAATCACTGTGACCTGAGCCTCCTATCTTAATGGCGCCTGAGGGGATACACCTCTCAGTGGTCACTTACTGTCTCTGTATCCCTGAACGCACACACACACAGACAGACAGACAGACAGACAGACAGACAGACAGACAGACAGACAGACAGACAGACAAACAAACAGGCACACACACACACACACACACACACACACACACACACACACACACACACACACACACACACACACACACACACACACTCATACAATCAAGTAGGCAAACAAGCACACATTTAAACACTCATACATACAGAAAACTAAATTTCCTGCAAAAACTTAAAGAATATAATTTTCTCTATAAAAACCCTATTCCCCCAGATGGAGAACATTCTGTAACCAGTTATTTACTAGTGACAGGTGTATTTATGTCCTGAGTTTCAAGGAAAACTCCATAAACTTTAGATTAACCTGATGCAAAACGTAAACATTGATGATGAGAAGAATTGCGACACACATACTAATGTTTCTTTATAACTATTGCTAGATGAGAGGATTCAAGAACATACACATTGCCACAAAGACCTATCTAAGAGTAGCACGTCAACGTTTCCAGCCAATAGATGGGCTAATGAAAAGGTGTTCTACCTGGTGGCAGCGAGGGAATGCCAGCGGCCGTCAGTGATGACGATCCGCGAGAGACATATTGAGGTCGGGGGTCGAGGGTGAAGGTACAGCACTGCACACAGACGACCACCCACTAACTTTACAGACCAACTGTCCCGCCCATGCTGTGATGACAACACCACCAACTCGCCTTTCCTCCTCAGGGTGCGAAACCTGCCGGAAGGAGACGCTGACAAGAACGAGCAATGGAAATGAACAACAGTACAGAGCATTCTGAGGGTGGTGACACCTACCTGAGGCTAATGGAGGTGGTGTAGGCCAACGGTGAGAAGGAGAGGGCCAACTTGGCGTAACTATTGGGGAGGAAGGTGGTGGGTGTGGTGGGTGAGGCACAGCCTGGGCCGCTCCATCCTGTCTGACACTCACACACCAGCGAGCCCGGCGATCCCCGACACCTGCAGCACAAGGGAAGAGTTATGCACTCATGTGTTGCTCTGTGTTGTACATGTAGGCGGTGGTATAAAGCACCACGCAATCACCACTCACCTGCCATGGAGGCCGCACAGGACGTGGTTGGCAAGGCAATCTGCAGCGGGACAACCCGGGGAGCTGGCCTGACCCAGTATGCTGCTGCCCAGGTCAACCAACTGAAGCCAGATAACATTTATATCATGTTAACTTATTTTCCTTGTGTTACAATATAAATTAATTGTATTAACATATTTTATAACTGCTCCCATCTATCAATGCCAGATACATTTTTTTCTTATACAAGAAACAAGAAGAGGAGTGGAGTCTATCTGTTATATATGTGTTCTGTCATGTTATGTCATAGAACATTCTGCCGTTCAAGAATGTTTCTTATTTTCTATACTTGCCTCGCCGTTGACTCTGAGGTTTCTGATGCAGCCTTGGAAGTGTGGTGGGCGGGGCAGCAGTGTGCCATCACCCATTCCTATGACAGACATGGAGTGCACTATCCCGCCCACCTGAAGCACCCCACCTGTGTTGAGGACACGGGAACTGCCTGGCAATTTAGTGACGCCCCTGCATGTTTGTGTGTCTGGACGGACAGGTGTGGACTGGTTGAGGGAAGGTCCAGAAGAAGGCACAGGTGGGTCGTCCCAACTACCTCCCAAACACAAGTCCATGATCATCTCCACTAACTGTGAAAAGAAGACTGTCCGTATGAGTGTGTGTGTGTGTGTGTGTGTGTGTGTGTGTGTGTGTGTGTGTGTGTGTGTGTGTGTGTGTGTGTGTGTGTGTGTGTGCGCGCGCGCGCACTGCCTGAGAGAGAATGTGCAAGAACACATTCAAGCTCTCTAGGACCTGCCGTGTCTCACCTCGCCCCTCCAGGTGAGGTCTATCCTGTGCCACGTGTTGTCAACCAAGGAGGAGGAGGAATCAAGGGTGAGGGTGACGGGGCCGCCACCCAGGTCCAGCAACAACGCCGGCCGCCCCTGACGCAGCTCCAGCAGCAGCAGGTCGCGGCCACCTGGGCCCTGATCAGGTCCCTCCTGTGGACCAGAGTAGAGCAACGCTGCTGTTCCCGCTGTACTCAGCACTTCTAAGCTAAGATGCATTTCGGCACAGGGCGGGATGGGCGGCACCCACGCCCAAGCGCCCTCTGTGATGGTCCCGGTATCAGCCTCCTGCCTTTCCCCGCCGCCGTCAAAGTGTCTGGAAAGTATCTTGCAACGGGAGCCCCACGTGTCGTAAGGACAGATGCACCTAGCATGGGTGAGAGAGGGGCTGTGGTTCAAGTGCACAATTGTTGAAGGAATTTGTGGTCGAAGTATGTAGGATCAACATTGGAAGAGACTGTGAATGTTAAGTTATACCTAAAGATAACAACAATGGTACGTTTCTGTGAACATTTGCAAAACAATAAGTATTATGTTTATTATAGTTACGTACATACTAGTTTGTTTGTGTTTCTTTCATCATGTGTAGCTAATTAGTCATGATTTGGAAATTCCAACCATCGTGCTACTGACCGGGTGCCCGAGGAGGTACTGATGCACCTGCCGCCGTTGAGGCAAGTGTCGGATGTGCAAGTCCCGGCTTGTGGAGGTGTGGTGTTGCTCGTGCAGCCACAAGGTCCCCGCACCACTACCCGCGGCCCCACCACCGCAGAGGAGTAGGCGTCCACCACAGTGAAGTCGTCGGCGAGGCCCACCCAACATCCCCCTACACACCTTTCTTCCTCCACAGCGTCCGGCGTGTGGATGGCACCTTCGCTACAAGTGACCACGCCCACCTTTATACTAACACCCAGTGACTCGCTCAGCTGTACAAACAAAGAAAAAGACTAATACATTGGGAACAAGGGTGTAATTTTCTCAATTTTGTGACCAAACACAATTTTATATCAAAACTTGCTAGGATTCTCAAACTAAAGTAAGCGTGTTGCTAAGAATACCCAGAATGACTCTCAGGAGATTTACATGTGATTAGCGTGGGCGGGTCTGTCTTCATATATGAAAATATTACCAGTTTCGCGCACGTTTTGCGAGTCCTCAAAATACTGGTAGCGTCTAACTAAATGAAATTAAAAACTGTAGAAGCGTCTATCAGCATCACAATCTGTATATAGTGTATCCCTGGCTCCATCAGTACCCTACCTGATGAACTCCTTAAATCTCCAGTAACCAGGAAGATATTTGATCTCACATCATTATTCTAATAAACATTCACCTCTTTCATGTGGTACAACAATATGTAATCAAAGTTGGCAATCCCCACAGCCGACAACCAGACGCGTGTGGCCGGGCCGCTTCCCTCCTCCAGTGGCTGCACCGACACCACCCGCACGCCCGCATCTACCCCTCCCACGAGCGGCCGAACAGCGGCAATCAGGCGATTCAGCATCGACAGTCCCTCCTGCAGGAAGACAACCTTTATATACAGAGTATGGATTCTTTTCAGTTCATTTTACATTTTTTTCTTTCCCACTATGATGTGTTGCTGCTTTTCAGATTTATGTATGTATTCTTATGTTGTTAAGTGAAGTAGACTTGCAGCCTTTGATTAATGATAAGTAGCTTCAGAATACTCAATACAAATTATTTCTAATTAAGGTAAATTTCTTAATTACTTGCAAATCTTTCCCGAAACAATATACGCAATGTATTAATTCCTTTATGGATGCGTCTCACCACACCGTGACCTACCTTGGTGCCGTGCCTTACTATGCTGTGGCTCTCCGCCGCCAGCGTGACAGGAGTGGTGTGGACTACTTCGTTTCGGTTCAAAAGCCTTACGTGAACTGTCACGTTTGCCTCCACACCCTGTTGTCCCTGGCTACTGTCGCTCACCACAAACCTGAGTTGGTACCTGTTAGGGGGAAAACAGGTCTAGTAAGGCGATTGGTTCCTTGCATGCTGTACACTCGACCTTTTCAATGCATACACGTAACAGGACGATGGAGGATCATATCAAGGCAGTGTTTCTTATTTTTGCATTACAATTACCTATACATATTATGAATAATACTTCATCTGATTGCCAGTCTTAAGGCAGCTCCCTAAAGACACTCTGGTTAATGTGTCCGTCGTCTGTACCGGCCGTCTGGGGTGGAGGGCGCCATGGTCAGGTGTCCGCTGGAGGGTTCAAGGAAAAATCCCGCTTGAGGGTCTCTCCATGCGAAGGTCTTGGCTGCGTCGTCCCAGTCGTCCGGGTCTCGCACGTACACCCGCCCCAAGGGTACTACCGACCCCCGGTGCTGAAAGTGGTATGCAGGGAGGTTGAGTTAGTGTGAGTGACAAACTGGCTGCGAACACAAATTTATCATCAATGAGGCGACCAAATAATATGAAAAAAATTGTAACAAGCTAACACAATAAGCACATGAGAGGCCTACCTGCAGGGTGTGTGGTTGGGGTGACCTGCAGGGTGTGTGAAGGGCCTGACCTGCAGATTATGTGCAAGGCTTGATGTACAGGGTGTGTGGAGGGACTGACCTGCAGGGTGTGGACGCTGACGGTCTTGGCGGCAGGTGTCATGGGGTTGTCGTTGAGGTCGGCCACGTGGAGGGTGAGGGTGACGGTGGCGGTGAGGGACGGCCAACCTGCGTCGCCCACCACCAGGGGCACCAGCAGGGTGGGACGTTCCTCTCGGTCCAGCGCCCCCCGCGTCCGCACCACACCCATGCCCCGCCCATCGTCCCCTCCTGTACCACACCCGGGAAAGTGTCAGCCATGAAGTACAATTTAGCTCCTACCTGAGGCGTAGGTGGTGCTTGATTGAAAAAAAAGAGTGTGGTTGATTTTTACATTGTTCCCTCGACTCACTCTTGTCTAACGTGACCCTGATGTTGTCCGTGACGTGGGTCGGTGCGCGGGGGTCCAATGAGATGGTGAAGGGTGGCCCGTGACCTTGCCGCCAGTCGTCGGGGTCACCCAGCTTGACCTGCGCCACCAGCTGTGCCTCGCTGTTCTCCGTCACCTGTACCTCACGAGGCTCAGCCAGGAACGGCGGGTTGTCGTTCACGTCCGTCACGTTTATCTGGTGAAATTTTGTGATTCTTACAAAAGCTCTTTCTTTTGTTATGACTTTAACGTTATAAAAATCAACACAAAAGTGGGGAATGGGGAAAATAAATGGAATTTATCATACATGAAGCAGAAGACTAAACGCTTTCTGTTCGTCAAAATCTTTTTTTCAATTACATTAACGAAGTAAAATTTTGAATTGAAAATAATATCTAAAGTTGCTTCTTTATGAAAGGCTGTGGTACATTTGGTGTGAATACTTGGCGGACATAAACGAAGTGGGTGACGAGGTCATCGTTTTTGAATATAGAATAAAAAAACAGAGCTTTCTTTTCTAAGGATCTTTATCACTTGATGTCAATCAGGTTTAGACTCTAAGGAATTTTAAAATACTATTACTAGTACTAGTCCCAATGGCTATGGAAGTTAATTATTTTCATTAGAAAATGTAATGCAGTACTTTTAGTGCATTGTCAAGCTCCATCAAGAGGATATGATAGTTATCAGTTACCCACGTATACTCCTATGTACTTCTCTTGTCCTCACTCTTTCTTAGTCTCTTTTTCAGATTCCTCTCCTTCCATGCATCTATTTTTTACCCCTTCTTTTTATACGATATATTTGTCAGCATCAAGTACTCTATGCTTATTTTTCTTCTCCAAGGCTTAATTACAACCCTTATATCAAAGCTAAAGAGATGATGAACCAGGACGCCCATCACACGATCCGTTTTTTGTCTCCTCTGCTTTAGATAAAAATTCCCCCAAATTAACAAAAATAGTCGCTATCAGAGCCTTTTCTTTTTCTTTGAAGATACATAATGAAACGAGCCCAACTGTAGTCTCAACTTCATTTTGCAGGTATTGACACCTTTGAAACGCCTCCACCATATAATTCTCCCTCTTTGGCACCCGTTAGGCTGCACCCTTTACTCCTCTTTCCCCTTTTCCATTTCTTTCTTTGTCGCAAGACGGGAGGGAGAGAAGACGGTAATGTAAGATTCCAATGTAATTTAATGCAGTGATTCACATATAAATGACAGACAAAAACATGACCTTACCATTCCCACCTTGAAAACTTCCCAGTGTGCGCCAGTTTCCACTGCAACAAGACGCCACAAAAATAACTTAAGCAATACAAACGAGAGTATTTTCTCCCACCCTCCACCTCCCCAGCCATCTTGCCAGGTGAGATTAAAGTAGCCTGCTTAGTGGAGCAGGACAGTCTCGCCTGATGATCATTAGTGCAAGTGTTGGAATGGCTGGCAAGACAAAATAGTTTTTGTTATTACGAAACTGGCGCAAAATAAAAACCAAAGATTCTTCTTCTTCTCCTCATTACTACTATAACACAACAACTACAGTAACTACTACTACTACTACTACTACTACTACTACTACTACTACTACTACTACTACTACTACTACAATTACTACTACTACTACTACTACTTTTTTTCTACTACTACTACAACTATCGATACCTCCACCCCATGTTTATTTATGAAATAGACGAAGACTGTTGTTGGGGGATGTTAGTGCGATAGATGTTGAATAATTCAGATTTCTAAGATTTTCGAATATACAAAAATTTTGTTGTGGTGTTATTTAGTTGTTGAGTTATAGATTTATAAAATGAATACACGACAAAAGGAGGTTAATTTATCGGGCTAGTTATCATATATGATCACTTAAAATGGCTTGAAAAATGGCGCCCATAAGCCGCTCGGTATGTGTATGCAGCTACGACATCGTGCCTAAGCCAATCAGGAAGGTTCAGGCTAGTGACGTGGGTGTGACATCACGGCCAACACTTCCTCAGGATTGGTTCAGAGCGACTCAAATATCAATTTGTAACAAGACACGACGGAGGCCGGTTTTTCGTGATTTTTTTAACCCTTTATCGGGCAAGTTATCATATATGATGTTTTTTCTATTTATATAATACAATGATTCAGCTTTCATTCTGTGTATTTTTTAATCTTCTATTTACATTTTAAATATTGCAAAATTATGATTTTTTTTTACCTTAGACCCGGCAAGTGCCCATATATGATCACTTCATCAATATAGATTTGTAACATAAAAATAAAAAAATTCGAAAAATGTTCACAAGTAAAACTACCTTAGAATTGGCTCTACTTTCATGGTCTAGGGTAAAAAAAATAATTATCTAAGTATTTCTATGAGTGCTCGGTAAAGGGTTAAAGGGAAGCTGGAGGAAGAGGAGAATATAATGGACAAAACAAAAAAGATGACGGTTATGTTTTGCTATTCCTGTGGCCTTTAACTTCTGCTGTTACGATGTCTTAATGATTTGTTTCGAGTTTTGCGGAAAAAAATAATATTGATCGGTGAGAGAACCCAATACTACCTCAAGTTCTACACTACACATACAGAAATTTCAGGTCACTATTCTCCAACTTTGATCCAAATCACCTGAGACTTACTGCAAGGGTGGCAGTGGCAGTCCTCCTTGGCTCCCCGTCGTCCACCGCCCACACCAACACACTGTGGTTATCCGCGGCCTCTCGATCCAGCCTGCCCACCAAACGCACTGCTCCGGCCTCGTCCACGTCAAACTGGTGATTGTGGTCGCTAGTCGGATCCACCTGGTACCGGACGCGGCTCTGTCCGCCCTTGATGGGAGAGGAAGGAAGAAGCAGACTGTAACGCTTGCAGCAGACGTGGTTGTTGTAGTGCTGCCTGTTCCGCGTAAGAGAATAATTAGAGGCGTTTGGCCGGCACAGGCCTTGCATCACGGGTTATTGGGAGTCCAGGCGGCGGGCAGGAAAATGATAGGATGATCATAAGCCAAAAGCAAAACATACCAAACATGCATTGAACACAGTTGAATATGTTTACTTTTTTTGCTTTCCTTTTTCATTCATTTTTCCTATTTTTGAAAATTTGTGATCGGAGTTGATAGCGTCAGCCTAGTAGATGGAATTTCAAAACGTTTTTGCTATCAAATGGATTATTCTTGAATCTCCACTTTAACATATTACTACTGTATTCTATTACTGTGAAGCTAATGACATCATCTCATTCGGCAACAAGTGACAAATATAAAACGTTTCCTCAAAATTGCTCAGGCTCACCTCCTCTACTCAACCCTTAAGAGGCAAGTCCATAATGCTTCTATAAAAAACCTACTGGCACCAACGGTTTATGATATAGAAAAAAACAATTTTACAGCTTCTGTTACTAATTAACCTGGAAACAATGATTTAAAACAATATCACGTCACTTAACCGCTTCTGTCACCTATTAACCTATAGACCCAAATTAACATTAAACACACAGCCCACAACCACAATGAGTATTGATTTATTTCAACTGTTCGGTCAAGAGTATAAATTCAGAGCAACACAGTACGAACACACTCTCCTTAAAAGAAAGGCTATGAGGAAGCAACATGGAAAATGAGTACATGCAGCTCACCCGGTCTGGATCAAGGGCAGTGAAGGAGGCGAGGAAGGAGCCTCTAGGAGTGTCCTCGGGTAGTACTAGCTGCGTGACGTCCTCACTGAACACAGGATCATTGTCGTTCTCGTCCAGCAATCTCAGCCTCACCCATGTTTCTGACACGTGATGTTTCCGGCCCCAGCCCTCCTCTCCCTGCATGGAACCACACATAGAGACAACGATGTGATTTGACAGACTGAATGGATATGGAGAGAAAAAAAAAAAAAAAAAAAAAAAAAAAAAAATATATATATATATATATATATATACACATATACATATGTAATATACACACCTGGCTTATATCCTTTTAAAGGGGTTAGTAGAAACAAGGCATCTTCAAGGGTCGATGAGACATTACTCTTTCTTCCCCCATCTGTGCTTTGTCTTTTTGTAAGAGATAATACAGAAAAGCTCCCAGACACCTTGCTCCGTCACTTTTGGTCGGGTTATACGACCCGCAATGCGGTGGTAGCATTCTTGCTGTCCTCACAACGAGGCGCGACCCCCCCCCCCCCCAAGACACATGTATATGGCATATGTAACGAATTCAATCAAGACCCCAGCATGCCGCACTCACCCTGTCCGTGACTTGCACTCTGAAGGTGAATCCCTGCCGGTGGTCGGGATCCTCGTAGTCAAGCGGCTCCACTGACATCAAGTTTCCAGTGGGTTGCGTCCCCTTCCCGCCCTCCACCCGGAACATCTGCCAGCCCCGCCCGCTGCCCGGCACCACCTGCACCACAACCCACACTTTAATTCATGTCTGGCAGCCTTCTCATTACCCTAAGAGGCATTACAAGTCAGGAATAGAATGAAAATATTTGATTCTTGACAATGGAAAAGTCTCTGAAAACCATGCTATGCTCCCCTACAAACTTAAATTAAACGCTATCTACACGCCTGTCGCTCCTCTGGAAGTGTATTTCATGATCTATCAGGAAATAAGTAATTATGAATGTTATGGAAGATGAAGACAGTCAGGGTAGAAGTTGAAAGGTAACTGCAGGATGTGTATATGACTTAAGGCTGAGACATTTAAGCTGGTTACCCTGAAGGCGAAGTCGTTGGTGGCGTCAGGATCAACGACGGTGAGGGTGGCCAGCACGTTGTCGGGGGCAAGGCTCTCAGACACGTCCAGCGTCCACTCGGACCGTGAGAATCTAGGAGGCACGTCGTTCACGTCTTCTATGTCTACCATCACCGTTCCCGTACCTAAAAGAGGAGGGCCAGGTACCTGTAGTCAGTTAGGATATACTACCACACATATTTGAAGCATTACATCTTATGTTTTGTAATTAACACAACTGAAACACTTCATAGCAACCGCCTAACAACCTGTCACTGAGCTCACCTTTGAGGCCGCCGCCGTCCGTCGCCACAACCTGCAGCACGTACCGCTGAGTCCTCTCCCGGTCGAGGCAGCAAAGCGCCGTGGTGATGACGCCCAGCTCACTGTCTATCGTGAAGATGGATCTGCCAGTGGACTCGTCAACAGCGTTCTTTTCGATGGAGAACATCATCTTGGCGTTGTCTCCCTCTTGAGGATCGTCGTAGTCTGTGGCTGTCACGCGCGTCACCGACGATCCTGTGATGCAGAAATCATCACCGTGTGTATATGATTCACCAAATCTGGACGATCACGAGTCGAGGACGTGATCCTCCACACTAGGGTGAAGCACATACATATTTACACATCTCTCTCTCTCTCTCTCTCTCTCTCTCTCTCTCTCTCTCTCTCTCTCTATATATATATATATATATATATATATATATATATATATATATATATATATATATATATATATATACATATATATATATATATATATATATATATATATATATATATATATATATATATATATATATACATATATATATATATATATATATATATATATATAATATATATATATATATATATATATATATATACATATATATATATATATATATATATATATATATATATATATATATATATATATATATGTATATATATATATATGTATATATATGTATATATATATATATATATATATATATATATATATATATATATATATATATATATATATATATATATATATACACATACATACATACACACAC
>JAXIVD010001427.1:0-80000 GCA_036785275.1 Cancer borealis | reverse complement strand
ATTTGTATGATGGGGGTGACATCTAGCGGACACTAGTGAAAACATAGCCAATAGCATTCATTGTCTTATACACACAATACTTCTTGAGCCAATCAGATTAATTGTTTCATATCGGCTATTGTTTTCAGAGTCCCTCCCCGGTCTTCCTTCCCCAGCTCAGTTGAAAAATGGCGCGTGATCAGTGAAGAGTTACGTGTGAATATTCTTAATTTTGATAAGAAAGATATTATACAAATGGAGAAAGATAATTAGAGTGATTTTAACGCTACGTAGTGATTGTTTAAGTGTTTTCTGCGGTAAGGATTGTGATGTTAAGCCTCAAACCGTAATTATTAGTGTTCAAAAGTGGATTCAGACACTAGAGGCTGTTAATTTAGTGTTAATGACGTATTATAACAAAATCACTGTTAATGTCGTGTTATATAGCGAATTTTAGTGTTAATGTCGTAATATAGCGAATTTAGTGTTAATGCCGTGTGATTTATTTTAATTTTTTTTTACATTGAAAGGTTACTGGTTAAGGGAAAAATAAATGAATTATAAAAATAAATCCCGGTAAAACTAAACAATCACTACTAGATTTTTTTCTGGATTTGGGTAATAAAACGTCACGTGACTTCCAGGTAAAGATTCACTTGACCTCCTTTACCTGGATCATTACACACCCGGACTAGTACCTTGCGGTGGCAACCCCCTCAACCCCTCCACCCTCCTCCTCCACCTTCTAGACACTACCCTCTTCTTCCTCCTCCTCTTTGTCCATCAGAGGAGGAGGGAAAAGAAGCTCCGTGGGATGTGACGTGGTGAGTGTTAAATCTATGTTTTCATTTTCAGGTTTTTTTTCCCTCCAGGTGTGTCTAACCCTTCATGACTTGCCTTTCAGAGACTATTAATTATTGACATTTGTTTTCAAGGTGTGAATTGTTGTTATCTGCTTACCTGCTTACCTGGCCACCTGTACCTGCTTTCCTATCTACCTGTATGTTATGCACACCTGTCTCGTGGATGTGCAGTTGCAAAGAGGAATACCGCGGGAGCTCCAATTCATTAATTTTTTTTCTTTCATATAAAGTGTTTGCTACATACATATACGTACATATATATACAAGAGAAGGTACTGGGAGTGTGGAAGAGGAAAGAAAAAAAGGATATAAGATTGCAAGGAATACAACAGGATCAGCTATATTTTCAACAGTCTGCCCTCCCACTCTACTGTACGCGCTGTGCTACATAATGATGCAATTGATTATTGGGTGTGCAGTGCTTCTACAGAACAACTATAGTGCAAAATATTACAACATTTTTAAAAACAATAAGAAAAATATGGTTTTCCACTTACTGCTGAATTTATTTATAATTATCATGCATTCCTCTCTCTGGCTGAGGGTGTGCGGCGCACACCTAGCACATCCTGAATATACGCCCCTGGTAAATATGATTTCTAATACATAGTCTTTTTACATGGTTTTGAGTTTGAGTTACACTATGCAAAATATTCTATAGAAACTCAGACATGAAATTACAATGTTTTCTAATTTTAATTATAATCCTTCTCACGGAACATTAATTTCTAAATGAACAGCTGTAACCCTTAACGACCTGTATATAATTAAACAGGAACGGCACGTACTAATAGTGAATGGCTAACTCAACAAGTGTTCAGAAGCACATTATTTATTTACTATACCAGACCTCACCTCACTGGGCTATCTAGAATATGAGGAATACACGGCCTAGTACTAATATAGCCTCACACACACACACACACACACACACACACACACACACACACACACACACACACACACACACACACACACACACACACACACACACACACACACACACACAGATAACACACACACACACACACACACACACACACACACACACACACACACAGATAACACACAATGCCTGGGACACAAGTGAATAAGTGTTGTTGTGTCCATAAGTGTTCATTATAAGTGCGTGTTCCTATGTGTAGAGATATGGTCTTCCTTGCTTGCTGTTATCAGTATTATCGTTGGCAACAATTATGAGAGAGAGAGAGAGAGAGAGAGAGAGAGAGAGAGAGAGAGAGAGAGAGAGAGAGAGAGAGAGAGAGAGAGGGGAGGGGGGGGAATATTCAACTACAGAAAAGTATAAATAAAATAGTATTGTTCAATTATCCGTAATATATACAACCATAATTAGTAAACGTATGTATAAGTAATAACAAAACAAGTCGACTTTCACATAAGCAACATGAGACTGCTGAGCCTTACACAGCATATATCAATTAGGGAAGCTGAAGAGTAAGCAGAAAGGGAATAAATGTTCAAAATACAATTAAAAAAATATTGATAACGAAGTTGAAAGATATGCATTCCCAGCCTCTATATGCACATCCCTAATAAGTATAACATTTGTAATCATATCTCGACATAGCAACAACCACATTTTAGTTACCAATACACTATATATTTTTTTCAATGTTACAGTCCTTTCTTGCAATCAAACTAAAGTGAATATTGAATAATGAAAAAAAAAACTTTTCATCAAAATATATAGTATATCCTACAAGAATCTAAGTTGTGCATCTTTGTTTTCATTTAATTCCATAAATTCGAGTCTAGTAAGCAGTGACATCTGAACGTTACAATAACAAAATGTTGCCGACTATATATATTTTTGTATTTAATTTAATCACTGAGAAAGAAAAAATAATGAAAGTCAAGGCGGAATATGACATACAAGAAAAAATAACATAAGCAGGAATGACTACGAGAATAAAATATATGCAGTAAGTACTGTAAAAAAGACGTAATTTCCACCCAGGCATAACACCATTCACCAATTAGACGTATAGATAAACAGAGGATCAGAGTCGTCAGACAGTCACTAAAGGTTACTTGGAAGGACAGTAGGAAAGTAACGCAGCTCCTTCATCATGGTTAAGTCACCTCAACCCTACAGTCACCTAGGACCTAAATACCCAATGCAGGTACGTAAAACGGGATTCAACGCATTAAATAAGTGAGTTACCAGGTCATTACTCAATTATATATAATTAATTTATAGTTAAGTGTCTCATTTAAGCCTGTGTTATAAATTATGTCACACTCCTGCTTTAATGGGTGACAAGATGGATTCGTTTAAGAAAGGTTTTAAGGTCAGGCTAGGGTACTGCGTCATGACTGTTATTATATATTAACTTTCTTTTCTTTGTCCTTGAAGTCCTCGTTTGCTAACACAACTTTTATTTTTCTTTAAACATAATTACACTGGAAGCTGGAAAGTTTTGCACAGTATTCATTGCAATAATTTTTTCTCTTGTGGTAAATTATAAGTGATATGTATTAACTTTTGAAATGGCTCCTATGTTTTTGTTTAAATTACGTGATTATGTATCCTGTCTGTCCTTTGTCACATAGGAACATAGGGAAATAAGGAGGCTATCTGAGACCAGTTAATTTACACAAGGCAGCTCCCGTGCACCTAACACCCACCATCTGTTTTCTTAATCCATAAATAGTTTTCTCCATCCATTTCTTCACCTAACCTTGTGACGGCCAGTTGTTCTTCTCCGTAAGCCCGTTTATATATTTTTTTTTTCTTTAAATTGAACTAGTAACCTATTTTAGAGCTAACCTAACCTATAACACTACATGCTCTCACATAAGTGTTTAAATATCCAAGTTCGATATTATGTTAATTCTATATTTGCCAATACTAAGATTCATACAATGAAAAGGTAAACGTTTATTATGTGCCGTATATCGGTTTACGTAATAATATTTTTTTCAGGGTTACAGGAAAGTTTTGCATTAGTATTTCTTTTCAAAATAAAATCAATAAAACATTGACGAAAGGCTTTAGTTAATAATAAAATAGTTACTGCCTTTATTGGGTGCTAATTTGGCTTGTTATCTACAAGGAAAAAGTATCTACACCGTACAAGTTTTATTTTGGAATGATATCTACATAGTATAACATTATAACATATATATAACAAAGAAAATATAATTGAAATAGTTGGGTTAGTCTAACCTAACCTAACTAACCTCTAGATCGCATATCAAAGTAGATGTTTGTTCTATTGAGTTATAATGAAATTGAATTGGAATGTAATAATAGATGTAGGAGTGTAAAGTATTATGCATTTTTTTCTAGGCAAGCTATGGTGAAATACAGTTTGATATTATAGTAATCAGGAAAATAAGGCCAGATTCGTGTTCAGCATAATCTAAAACCTCATTGTACCAATTTACATGAGATTCGGAGGTGTGGAAATTTTCATGAAATTTTGTAGGGTACACCCTTAGAATTTTTTAGATAAATCACATATTTTGAAATAACTCAAAATGTATGGGGTTTACGTAAAAGACATAGAATATAAAAGAAAGAGCAAGAGACGTTCGTTCTATTGAGCTATACTAGAACTCGATTGGAATTTAATTATAGATGTAGGAGTGTAAAGTATTATGTATTCATTTATTTTATAAAATTAAAATTTTCTTCATAGGTATTTGAGTTATTGAAAAGACGATGACTTTATAAGATATACATAACCAAACTCCATAACTTTACTTCTATACAATTTTCCTTTAAGATTAATATTTACGTAGTAAAATGGGAAAACCTCTTTCGACCTCAATTCTGGTGGAATTTACGGGCCACAAAATGGAAAATCCAAATATTATAGTAAGGACAAAACTAATTCTAGATTCGTGATCAGCATGCCCGAGAACCCCTTGGTACCAAGTTTCATGAGTGGTGTTGAAACATTAACCTAACCTAACTAACGTTTCCCACTTTTTCGCTGAAATCATGATATTTTGAATAACTCGAAAAGTATGAAGTTTACGTCAAAAATGTATGGAATAGTGTCCTCCTTTCCTTCCATCTTACAACTGACCTTCCTCTCCTCGTAGGACCTTCAGTTTCACTCACCCTTTCTTCACAAACAAAGTAGATTCATAACATGTAGATTGCATTATTAAGTGTAGATCCCATACCAAAGTAGATTCATGACACGTAGATAACAAGCCAAAGTAGCACCCTTTTATTGTAGTGAATAGTTGTTGATCAAGATAAATGAAGTTACAAAGAACTGGATGGAGGGTGAATCTGTGCCCCTAAATTTGAGTCACACCTACAAAGGAAACATTACTCACTCAGGCTTTCCTGTTTACATTTTCCATCCAACTCGCATTCTATATATTGACTTGATTTTTAATAGAGACAAGCTGTTTAAGTCTCCTCAATGGTGAAAAAATTTGACATCTGTTGCATAAAGACTCCTTGACATTGAATAATTATGGTTTGTGTTCTGTTTTTATTCCAGGATGAAGTACAAAGTAACAAATGCAAATACTTCTTCCTTGGCTTCATCGCCGCCCTTGTTCTCACCTTAACAAGTGGAATGGTGTTTCAGGTACGTCAAAAAGGAAGGTTCTCAGCTTATAAATAACGTAACCGTGATTAAACCTTGTAAGTAAATCCAGTGCATAACTTGTCAATACTTAGCATACAATAGAAAGTTTAATAAATCACTAAATATACTTGATAGAATGACATAAGTAATGAAGCCTAACGGAATTTTATAAGATACCACACCTCATTAATCTGTTAATCAGCAGCTCTACCTAACCTCCAACAACACTGTGGTTGTGTCAAGTGGGCGGCTGACACACAGGTGGCCAGCTCCTCCCCCTCATGAGCTGGTCGCAAAGGTGGCACGATATGTGGTTCACATCTCAGGTAAGAACTTAACACATGAAAACACACACACATATCACCACTAACACACACACACACACACACACACACACACACACACACACACACACACACACACACATACACACACAAATCACCCCTAACCCAATTCTGTTATGGAAATATACATTCAGTATTTCAACTCGGGGAATCTAATAAGTGAATAAACATTGTCCCCGTTACCTAGACAAAGTATCCTTATAGAGTGTTAATGTTTCGTTGCAGAATGGGCTTCCATCGCCACAATCTCCACAGCCGAGCCTATCAAGGGTTACCCATTCGGCAACATCATCAGCATCAGTGACGGCCCTTTGGACATGGCCTCGGGCACACCCTATGCTTATATCACACGTATGGACCTCTCGGGCAAGGACTTGATGGTGAGGACAAGTCATACACAAAACTGTTACTGATTCCTTCTAAATGTGCTTCTAAATGAATCATATTATGAGTCTATTACATGATAAACAACCCATCTGTCTCCTTACCTTTGCAGAAAGATGCACGCGCCACACTGTCATTGTCCGAGGCACAGTCAGATTACTGCCAGAAACGTGACATTGACCCCGAGGACCCGACGTGTGCCCGTGTCCTGCTGACTGGCACTGTGAAGGAGGTAAGACATGCCTACCAGTCTGTAAAGGAAGGATGGAGGATTGTATTAACAGGATAAACACACACATGCTTAGTTTTATAGATGAAATTAATATGAAGGATGTATATGCTTATCATGTATTATTGGTATTCTAAAGGAAATTCGGGTAAAAAAAATTAAGAGTTTGTTCTATAAATGTTTCTCTCCAGGTGAAGAATGGCACTGTTGAATGTAATTTTGCTAGATCTGCGCTTTTCTCTCGACATCCTGCAATGAAGTCTTGGCCTCCGGGTAAGTAAAGTGCATTTATTTCTATAGTCATCACATTCCTTGCTATTAGTGTTAAAGAAAATCCATCCCTTGACTTTTTAATAGCTATGGTCTAATGCTAGGTTACTTCCATTGATTTGAGGTTGTAATTTTTTTTCTAGGTCACAATTGGATATTCGTGAAACTGGACATCACACACATCTACGTCCTAGACTTCTACGGTGGTGCCAATGAGGTGGATGTTGAGGATTATTATAAAGCTGAAATGTGAAGGGCCAGGGTAAGGTTGTCACTAAGAATACAAAAGATCCATCCTATTTGACTGTCCTTGGTTGTGAAATTAATCTGTGAAAAGTTAAGTCTTCACCTGATGATGAGATAAAAAGTAGTTTATATTTTATGAAAACCAAGACTGTATGGATATATTTTTCATTTTGATGGAGTTTACTTTACAAATATTGTATTTTTGTATTGGTGTTCGCTAGTTGACTTTGAACATTATCATTAGGATGGTGATAGCCTAGGGAGGTTTTCAGTTGTGACAGGACTTAACAGTGATTGAAGGCTGTGCTAGATAATAGTTGATAATTCGATTATATTTCATTAATTTGTTGAAAGTACAATTGGTACCTACTGTTTTAAGTGTTAATGAATGCAGTCAGTAATTGTTAGTTTTAATATAATTGGTAGAATTTGTCTAATTAATGAAGTCTGTTAAATATATACGTAGTCTGACAGGATAGTGAGAATAAAGTGTGAGAGGAGGAAATTTGGAAATACAATTAGATGGAACAGTTCCTCAGTTTGATCTTCCTCTTGTGCTACTGATAGTATTAGCTGACTAGTTTGGACAAATGTATTCTTACACACACACAGTTAGCATTAAAACTTAGGCTTCCAAAGACATGCATTGCCACAAATTTTTTAATGAAGTGTATGTATGTGTGTAAAGAATAGTATGGTCTCCATGTTACATAACTACAACAAAGTGCCTTATTATTGTATTGCATTGTATTGGAGCAAGGAACGACAATAATTATGTTTCTCCAAGATGTCTGCCACTTGCTCCTTTTTGCATTACCTAACTTAACTAACTGCTTCTCCAACTTATGTATGCATTTCAAATATATCTATATATATACATTACATCTTTGAGTTTGGTATTACATTTCTATTGAATTTGTGTTCCTCTTGACTCCTACCAAAGTAAAATTGCAGTTTGCGTGTACACCATCACCATGCTTTCTCATTAAAAATAGAAAGCAACTTTATAATTATATACATTTTTTTTTTACCTATGTTTACGATTAAGGAGGTATTAAAGTTAGTATGAACAATAAGATAACTAGATGTCCTATTGATTAACCGGATGAGAGGGAAAAAAAAAGAGGAAGAAAAATATTCTGAGCAATATCGGTATAGCGTCCTCGTAACCATGGTAACGCTTCCCCTGGGTGCTGCACTGACCTCAGACTGTCACACACACCGTTCCTGACCACCTCCCTTCTCCCTTCACACCAGGTAAGCAGTTAAAGAACACCATATACAATAGATACATTAACAAGGGAACCTCTTAACTGCTATCTTGTGACTTTATTAATTATCTCGCTAATGACACCTTTCCACCACATGGTTTAATATAATGAACTGTGATGTAATTTAATATACACTAGTCGTAATGGAGGACTAAATTACTGTGTTTCCTTATTATGAACTAAAATGAGAGGTTAGTAGGCAAGAAAGGAGGGAGTGTGATTTATATTTGTCTCCCTCAATCTGTGCATTCACGTTACTCGGTTAATATATTTAATCTGACGCCTATTAAGTTGAGTTTCCATTTATTCCTGTACACAGTTTCCCTCCTTTCCCGTTGTAATACTAACATTCTCCTTCCTTCCTTCTCCTTTCCCTTCTACTTCTTAATGCACGAATCAAAAACGAAAAAAAAAAAAAATTCTTCCCTTGAAATAACTTACTACAGCTTACATGTATAACCTTTTAACGTTTATGTAATCTAATAAAATATGGATACTGAGAAAAGCCAATTACAGGAAGGAAAATAAGTTTTAAAAAAAATGTTCTAGCTAAGCAACACACTCATATTCCAAGGTCAACACGTGTACCTGTGACCTGACCTTCCACGTGACACTTACCTTGGTGGCAGTGTTTGTAAGGTGGTGGTAAGGACAGAGGGACATCAAGCACATTCTTGCCATGTCACACCTGCCGCTGCTACCTGGCTACACCTTTTCCACACCTGAGGCAAGTTAACACACACTGAAGTCACTGATTCGACTAAAATAAACAAACTGACGATGCTCAATTGTTTTACCTCTTTTTCGCTTCCTCATAATTGTAAAGGTTTATTATGGTTATGAGCCACTTGTCAATTATTTTATTTTTAATATTAGAAGGCTATATGGGTGAAACTATAATAATAATTGAAATAATTAATCGCTGGTTTCATAAATGGTCTCGAGTCTAATAGTACAGCACATGGCAAAATAAATACTTATGAACAAGTAATGGTTAGTAGGAAGCTGACAATGAATTTATGAGAGTAAACTTAATATTTAATGGGCGTGACAGGAGAGGCAACGCCCACTAAGACAGAGTTTAGGGTGGAGTAAAGGGGCGCCCCTCGTGGATGCTGCCCCTCAACCCATGCTGTCTGAAGCGGATCTACAGGACTTATTGAGGTGAGGGAAACCTGCGCTTATTAAAAAAAATGCAAAACACACACATCATCCTTTCACCATCTAGTTATAATCATCACTAACATTATTTCCAGGCAAGAGAAAAGACTCCAGTTCGCATCCCGTCCCAAACGAGCTTCAACGCCACCCAAGTACCTTCCGGAATGGGCGGTGTTGGACAAGAAGGTGACCAGGGTAGCCCCGCCCCTCCCCTCGCCCCGCCAGGAAACAGGACGTGACATACACACACAGCCATGAGTTAAAAGAAAATACAACATACGCCTCTGCTTAATGTCGCCCAGCTTTTTAAATACTTTGTTAATTACCCTAGTTTTGTGTGACGTAGGTAGGTATTTAGGAGTTAATTGTTTGGCAAGGCTGTTACGGGTCACAGTTTCTGCCTCATCAAGGGGTCACTTTCTACTAGGTTAAGGGAAGTAGCAGGGAGATTAAACACAACACAGGATTCCTCTAGAGTCCTTTCCTTAGAGATAATGTTTAATCATGAGCTGTGGATCGATGTGTGCACTATTTTTTTTTAATATAATTTAATCGTTCAATGTCTGTGTTCCTGTGATCCTCTCAAACTCCAATACGTCGGAATATATTTAAGTCCTTAATGGGAAAAGGACTGTGAGAGGACCTTAGTTAGAACATCACCATCATATGTACAGTTTTAAACATTCATATTCACGACAAGTATATTTGCCTTTGAAGTCATGCCTAGCAAACTCATGAAGGGATATTAACAAGAGGTGAATTCTGTTTGTCTCAGGTGCTGCGGTTCAAGGGTTATTTCACCGAGCTAGTGGAAGGTGGACGGCAGGTGTGTCGTATCCGTCCTGTCGTCATATTCTACTACCTGGTGGATGATGCAATAGCTGTCACTGAACCTCGGACACCTGTAAGTTCAATCCATGTCACTTTTTTTTTTTTTTTTTTTTTTTTTTTTCTTACATTATAAGGGTACCGGCTAAAGGCAAACAAAAATAGGCTAAGAAAAAAAAATCCTGCTTGTCGCTCTCACTTTGTGTTTTGTTTGTGTCAGTCATTATTTGTGACAGTGACAGGTATTTCTCTATTTAGTTTTAGTTTTCCGGGAGAAACACAGAATGAGATAAAGGTTGAGAGTTTGATCCTGACTCATGGCAGTTTCTTGGTGAGAGAGGTAATGCTCTCGTTAACTCTAGCAGAACAACTATATGGTCTATAGTTTACTTAGTTCAGGAAGATTATTCAATCACCTTTATTTCACAAGAGAAACCCATATATAAAAGCCTAAAGGATTCTGCATATCAACCTTAAACGAAATCAAATCTACAAACCATTTCACGAGTCATACCTGTTTTGCACTTAGAATTCTGGGTTGGATCAAGGTCGCCTCTTGAGCAGGCAGCGTGTGCCTCACCCTGATGGAGGCTTCTGGCACTGGACGCACCTCAACCTGGGGGACACCATGACCCTCTACGGCCGGCACTACATTATCTGTGACTGTGATCCCTTCACTAAGGTGTTGTGTTAGAAATTCAAACAAATCCCTGAACAATATTTTCATTAATCAGATTGGATATTAAGCTGGTTACTTATTGAAAACATTACTTAAATTATAGTCAATCAAACTTTCTTTATAATGATTAAGCATTATTACTTTAACTGCAATGTGAATGTGAACTTCAAGAAACCATTGTTGCCTTTTAAATTACAGTGGTGCCTCTTGATTCGAACTTAATTCGTTCTTTTCGGCTGTTCGAATTGAGAAAAATCGAATTAGTAAGCAATTTTTACCATTGAAATTAATGTAAAAACAATTAATCCGTTCTTGTTTATTTTAAATAAAAAATACTAAATAAAAAATGCAGCCTCACCATGTCTCAGAACACAATGAATACCACTTCGTTTGCGGAACTTCTCGAACCACCCTCTGCTTGCTTTGAAGTCTTCAGGTTCAGCATTACTTGAACTGGGAGTTGTAGCTAGTAAATCACTGTGCAAGTGCCTAGCCTTTTCACATATTATAGCCTTACTAACACTGTCTCCTTGTAGTTGTCTTTCATTTATCCAAACTAAAAGTAATTGTTCGACTTTTTCTAAAATTTGAGGCCTTTTATTTGATTTACCAAACTCTCCTTTAGCCACATCAGCAGCCTTTATTGTCTCTTTGTGCTTAAAAAATGTGCAGATCGTAGACTTGACCATCCCGTACTGTGAGGCCAGGTCAGAACACGAACTCCTCTCTCATGTTTTTCTATTATTTCCTTCTGTATTTCTATACTATAGCGCGTCAGCTTCCTTCCACCACTTGCACTGTCACTTTTCACTTTCTTGGGAGCCATAATGAGGGCTAATTTCAAGGAAATATGCAAAAATATCAAGCACAACAGAGAGAGAGGTGTTCACAGCGGAGAAGTGCAAGCGAGACTGGCAGATTGGCGGGAAGGTGGCGTCGGCCGCCGCGTGTGTTTGCGTTCGGATTGCAAGACCGCGTTCGGATTGGAGGACAAAATTTGTTCGTCAAATATGTTTGGATTGGGAGGGGTTCGAGTCAAAGGGTGTTCGAATCAAGAGATACCACTGTATTTTCTTTTTTACTGAAATAATTGCTGTACCCATTAGGAATACCTATTAAGTGAGGGGACAGAGCTGGGCAGCCCTGTCCCCATCCCTCCAGACCCCTACACACTGATGCGACACTCCCGGGCTGAGACGCCACACAGGACTTCAGACTTGCGGCCTCACTCAGCGCCCCCGGTACCACAGCAGCTGAGGGGCGTCCTACTCAAGTGAGTCAAGGCACACTTCTCAAATTAAAGTTCCCGGTATGGTTGTCTAGTTTCCATTTAATATAGTACTAGTCATTCTAATCTGCTCACAATTTTCTATGTAATTTAGTTCTACATTACATTTGCTTTTCATGTATATATAATTTACCAACCAGGCTGTGTGGTTTCAAAGCATATTAGAATTAAGGTCTTCACAATGAGTCACACAAGTGTACTGCTCTTAACTTTGAAGGTTTGATGTAATGGTGGAGGAGGTGGAGGATGGGAAATCAAAAGCCAATCCTGCCGTGTTGCTGTACCGGCCACAGGATCTCACCGTGGAGCTCCGCCAACCATCCTACTTTGACTACACTGAGATCCGGAAGTTCAGTCCCGTCATCCTGCGTGCTGTGAAGGTGCCTCTGCGGGACTCAGGTGAAGGTGAACTGGTGAAGGAAATATGATTCTTTCCTCTTTGCTCAAACATCTCCTGCTGATGAATATTGATACCTACTAGTTGATTATAATGTTGCTGAACATACTGAAATACTGTCCTTCAGGTGGGTTTGTCAACATTGGTGAGGAAGGTGAGACGGGAGAGTGGTTATTGCCTCGCCACTTGATACCCCCAGCAAGTGTGACCATCTTTGGCAGAAGGTCAGTGACTGCTGTAATGAAGGTCAACTAAAACAGTGTGGAGCAAAACAATCTGGAATAATTGTGATAAAAATTAAAGATGTTGAGAATGTATTGAAGTGTATCCTACAATGTGTCTGGTCCTCACAGAGTGTTGGTGGCAGGCTGTGATGCCTTGACACAAAGATTCTTGCAGGACCACTATGGTGCTGACAACATCCCGGGCATGAAGCTTGTTGAAACCACAAAGGTTAACACAAATATTACGACACATATGCAAATAACACTTTCAATATGAAATATTTAACAGCATATTGTATTGTCAGTCTTTACTATCAAACTTGATTCACTAATTTTTTTCAGCCTAATGAGTCTGGTTCAAGTGGCAAGACACAGTCAGACATTGTACCTCGACACAGACCAAGACGTGGGCTGCTCATCCCTCAAGATGCTACGGTAGTGTAGCACAGTGTGGTGGTGGTGGTGACCTACACCTGTGACGATAGTAGACAGTGTTCTGTTCTGACAAGTTGTAAGTAAAGTCTTCGTTGTGTGCCATTAATGTCATGATTTTTTGGCAGGTCCTCAGGTTTTCGGCCAAACTAGACTCTCCGTTGGCCACAGAAGGTGACCGCACCTTTATCCTGATCTACCATGTGGTTGATGCAACACTGGAACTCTCCGAGAAGGTATGTTCTACCAGTGTTGGATGCTAGTCTGTGCTTCTATGAGGAAAAAGGAAAATAAATCATGATAAAATCAATTAGAGGCAAGAAAAATTTTTTGTCTCAAGTGAAGAAGTAAATTAATGTTGCTTATCAAACTCCCAACAGGCACGTCCAGGAGGCCTTGGTGGGAGGGTTTTGTCCAGGATGAGGGTTCCTAAGCCTTCAGGTGTGGAAGGCAAGGACAGGTCTTGGGACCCTGACTTCTATACATTGGATGACATTTATATTGGTATGAACAATATCTACAGAAGTTTTATTAGTAGTAACTTCAACTCTAAATGGATATGACTAGAGTCTGGCTTATCCTTATCAGCATGCTTGAAAAGTTTTGCATAAATCTTTTTTTTTTAAAGATATTCAGCTACATAAATTCTACTTTGGAGAAAGAAAATTCATGTGTACCACAAACAAAATGTACTAAACATTACATGTAACAATATGAAATACAGTAGAACCTTACAGTACGAGTGCTCCATTGTATGAGTAATTTGTTTAACAAGCTGCAGCTTGTGAGTACTTTTGTCTTGAAATACGAGTGGAAATCTGTTATACGAGCAAGATTCCTAATAGCTGTTGATAGTCAGCACCGAGTTCACACACGCTCCCCCAACAGTAACAGTAACAGTAACAGTCTCCGCTCTCACAGTTCTTGTGTTCATCTCAATCAGACATCGCAATCGTTTTGTTTTAGTGATTTTTCTCAGTTTCGTAGGTATTATTTTGTCCTAATTGTGTTAGCCACGAGTCTAAAAAAAGTTAGTGCAAAGCATAGAAAAAAAAAAGATTATTACAATAGAGTTGAAGAAGGAGATAATTGAAAACCATGAGAGAGGAGTGCTTGTAGTGGACTTAACAAGCCAATAAGACCCAAGCATATCGACGCTGTGCACTTTTTCTGTTTTAAGAACATATAAAAAAATTTTTTAGGGGCTGGAACAGATTAATTATATTTCAATGAATTTCAATAGTAAAAATTGATTTGTAAAAAGAGTAAATTGCAATACAAGCTGTCATGGAACTCGTATTGCAAGGTTCTACTGTAGTATAAAATACATTTGAACAAAGTCTGATTAGTTACCACTTTTCTGTATATTCAGGTGCCCCTCTGAGCCTGTGGGGGAAGCATTACCTCATAACAGGAGCAGACAAACATGTCCTCAACTATGCACGTCAACACGAAGACCAGATATCACCTCGGCTTCTTGCCTCCTTGCTGCGCCACTTTGGTGAGGACACACAGGACCAGGAGCCAACTAAACATCAACAAGAGGACAACAATAATTGAGTAAAGCTTACAAGAAATACAATGGAGACATAGATGCCATGATTCTGACATACTAAAGAAAAAAAAAATTTTCACGATGTGAAAAAAAAGAGACAGAAAATCTTCTTACATCATGATATTCTCTTTATTATGGGCACTTGGTATTGATACAGTATTACTATAATTTAAATATATATATAATATATATATCAATCATTAATACATACTGAAACACTATAATACACTGTGTTGGTTACCTGAATAGGCTGTGTTACAAACATATGTTGGCTGAAGGCAACATCAAGCTTAATGTCAACAACAAACAAGACCTGCAAACAATTCATAAAGGGTATATAATAAAATAATAATTAACTCAATTCATCACATAATCCTTTCAGAGTAAATTTTCATAACAATACAAATATAAGGTAATTTTCACAAGACGTCAACTAATATGTTTTCAAAAGAAGCATCATCCAAATACAACACAGGTGAAGTGGCAAACTGATGACCACAGCTGATTGTATTACATTGGCCCACAGCCTTAGGACCTTGGAGTTATGTACATAATAGTTCACTTGAGTTGTATCAAAATATTAGTGACAATTTTCAAGTTGTAGTGCTAAAACTACTGGAAGAGAAATTATATCATGGCCAGCCCACTAAATAAATATATGAAAATAAACTGCCCAACGTAATATCTCCTCTAGTCTAGTTATGAGGTGGGCAGAGTTGAAAGTGTAACGCGGGTTGGGTGTCAAGCACGGCCTCCATCATGCGCTAGGTTGATGGGAATGAAAGCAGTGGGCGAGGCTTGGCTGGTCTGCGAGTCTTAACACTACAACAATAGTCGTCACAAAATAACAGGATGCATGCAGGAACTAAGGTAACTAAGCTGCACCTAATATCTCCAGGGAGTGTGTAGTATCTCTGAAAGGGGTTTAAAAATATAAAACTACAGGCTATAGGTAGAAGCCCAGTAATACAGCTATGTTCAAACAGTGTTCCTATATTACAGCATTTCAGTTTCACTATTCAAGGTCTCGCAGATACCAATCACTAGTCAGATCACTAGTCAGTCATTCTTCAGATAAACTTAAAGTGAAAATGAAAAAAGAAATTCACTCCTTGAACTCTTACAACTTAAGAAATGGTGATGTACATGGATGTGTTAGGATAGTATACAAAGGTAATTATTTGTGAATATACTCTGCATGCTGTGGAGTAGTATGATCAACATAGCATATCTGTTGATAGTACAGTCGTCCACAGTGTTGAAAGTAATTTTGAAAACTACAGTACATTTACAAATTTTAATTACTTGCTAAATTTAGTATGAGTTGATGTTGCCCTTAACAAAGCCATACCCTTGGCCAGACATCTAGGTATTAGATATTACAACAAATATTGTAAAGATAATGTTAAGAGTAGGAGTTTTTAGACTGACATGAGTACCAGCTGAGCTGTTGTCAGCTGTACAATGGATGGATTCACTTGTACTTCCGATGGCCACCAGTCCAAGGGTGACGGGTGACCTGAGCACCCAACACCCTCCTGGCAGGCCTCATATTGCCCTATTCAATTCTAAGTCTACTTAGAAGTTGCATATACATAGTAAACTGACCCCCAAAGAGGCAAAAAATCTAATATATGATTGTACAAAAACTGATTAAGGGTAAATTTCGTGATCTGCATTTATTCTCAAAATAGATAAAAAATTCACTGAGAAAAAGGAAAATATATTTATCTATACTGTGAAGCCTTGCTGATCAATTTAAATGTTAACACATGGTCAAATTGTCAGGAAAATGTATATTTCAAAGAATTATGCCAGAGCTGTAGGGATGTACAGCAAAAAATTTCTTAATAAATCATAAAGCAGCCATCTATTGTATGATTGAGGAAACGATTGTATTACTTCAGTAGAAAGTAAGTCTGACACAATTTTTATGGAACAAGGGTAAGTCTTCTTAATAACAATCTTTCTTCACCTCATGACACAGGTTAGTTCTGGGTAATTGATGTTTAAAAGGGGAAGATTAGCAAGACTCCTCAGTATACATAAATATACATATAATATAGATATATCAACACAAACTCCTTAACTTCTTATACTCATTAATATTGCATCTTCAGTCAAAGTGTGATCTATTCATTTGACACTGTTGATTATTGCTATGCATGGAACACACAACACGGGGGAAAATTATTTCCTAATGAATATGAAGCTTAGTTAATTGTAAGTTTGCATTAATATGAGAAACAATATCATATCCATCTATGAACATCACCATGTGTTTGTAAGAATGAGACTGGAAATATAATATATATCTTTTATAAAAATCATAAAATTCCAATTGGAGAAATGTACATAAATATTTTAGTTTTGAGCTATTTATAAATCAACTGTCACAACTACTACTCGTGCCAGTGATCAAATTTTATATTTCTTGTGCCACGGAAAACATACAAAAATAAAAAATAAACTAAGGGAACCATGGAAAAAAAGACTAGATAAAACCATAAACTTGATTTAGAACCATCTAAACAAAGTTGTATAAAGGAAGTCTGTTCACACTATGACTGTGATCTCCCTGTGAGGCCTACATCACCACACACACATACACACACACACATACACACACACCACTGCCACACACAACACTGCAATAGTGAGTCATAACAGCTAGGAGAAGTTAGGCAACCCCAGAGTGAGGGTTTCAGACGTGGCTATTAGTCGATTAATAACACTACCAACATTCCATTCATTAAAGCTTCTTCTTAATGTGAACTTTTAACAATGCTGGGACCATGAACCACCAATAAGCCAGTTAGTTGTGGGTAATGTTCCCGGTACACACGCACCAAACGGGCAACACAAGGCCTTAACGTTACGGGAGGGGAATAAATACATACGTAAGCGAATTTGGTTTCTTGTGCTTCCGGTGGATAGGTCAAAAGTATAATGCCATAAGAGGTAAAGTACAAAACAAAAGGGTGAGAAGGATGTATCCCAAGTATCACGCAACCCATCAACGGCTTGTCATTACTCGACATGGAATAGTGCGAGGATTTTTATGTTGTGCAGATGATGTACTCCTAGGTAACGTAAAAACAGTATATAGTTAATTAAATGTAGTATTAATGGGTAATATCATCAATATCCGTTTCGTGATTATGTAACAACAACGTAATGGCAGAAAAACCACAACATAATATATTGATAACATTCTCAAATTAATTGATTCCCCAACGTCAACATCACTCCACCAAAGTTTTAATGTCTATCTTAACATATTTTTGACGAGAACTTATACTTTATGTTCAAAAGCTTAGTCATTTTCATATAACTTACTGTATGTTACTTGCAAAGCTCCTGTATCAACTAGAGGCTGTTATTTTAGGCAGGTGCTGTGGATCAAGTCCTTTAAATCACTCCCAGTAATATAATAAAATGATTGATTGTGATCCTTCAACTATTCTATTTTTGCTACAGTAATCTGCTGCCTACATCCAAAGGACACTAGTAACTGGCTCCAGCAATTGAAGATTATGAGAGATGAAATGTAAGTCAAAGTTCTAGTGCAATCTTAACTAATAGTAACTGCCTTTGAATCTAATATAATACTGTCTAACTTTGCTCAATGCATGAGGCAAGGAAATACTAGGCTCAATTCAAAACCACTCAATAATACTATTGTTAAGTTTTTAGCACTGGTAAAGCATTAATATCGTTTCGTTATTGCCAAAACTATATTATCAAACTGACAACACATTCTTCTGAAATACATACTACCTACTATAGTTTTCTAATAATTTTGAGAAAATATATCCAACACTCTTTTTGAGTTAAGATATGCTTGTATATTAAAAATAGATATTCATACATTAAAGGTGGCTTCTCAAGAGTGGCACTTGTGTATCTGAAACTTCTGCATATCTATATCAGCCATCTGATGCCAACTAAACACAAGTAGTTCAATATTTACCATGACAATCAATAAAAGAACAAGCACATCTATTAGATTTATACCCGTGCTGCCATCAATGTAACACTAACATTGGACTCCTAGTGTCCACTTAAAATTCCAACCTAATCAAATGCCCTCACACCGAGCCTTTGTTAATGATTCCTTCACTGAATCAAATAGTTCATCCACTAACTAAATTAATATGATTTTTCCTCCTCTGGAGCCTGCTTTGTACTCTATCATTAAGGACAAACTGGTGATTTTTATAATTTCCCATCTAAATAAACTCAAAGGCAGATACACCAAAACTTTTGAGTAATGGAGGTATGAAGCACAGTGGTAACATAACACAAGTCATCCCCAATTTTGCGAACGATGTCATGCAATGAACAGTCCAATGAAAGGAATGCCTGAAAGACTTGAGCCATTCTCCTCAATGCACTCCTGGTAACTCTTTCTGGATGAGCCTCGTAGTGGTACTGGCTGGCTGCTGTAAACACCTACGACAACAAGGATTAGGAGCAAGGGAGAGGCATAGGCCAGAAACAATGGAGGAAACTGTAACACAAAGGTGAATAAAAAATAATATATATATCGCTGTGGGATACGGAGAGGGGTGAGGTCTCACTAGTAATTTTCATAACATTAAATGTTTACTCAACACACCAAGATTTTATTGGAAACTATATGATTGCTTTGGCATTCGCAGTAAAATCTTTTCATAACTTACTTCTCTCCTAAATATAAGTGGAAGAACCCTCCAAATGTACCCCACAGGCCGTGCAGTCCAGGGCCTCCCTCTCGTTTATAAGGGTGCACTGAGGACACTGCCGCCCACCAGAGATGAGTGGCCGAGCCTCCGGGCCGGGCGTGCGTGACTTGCCACACATGTCGCACACGTTGCGTCCTTTGTCGTTGAGGAAGGTGCAGGTGGTGCAGGACCAGGGCACTTGTGGCATGAAGCTCTCATTAGGTGGCTGGATGTCCCGGGGTGGAGCAGCAGCATCAGTTATGGCAATGCCACCACTTCCCTGCGGCACTGCAGTCACGCTGCAACGGGAGGCCTCCAAGGGAAGCTCCTGCCTGGTGTGGGAGCCTTTACTACTCAGGCTAAGACTGCGGGGTGAAGAGGAGCTGCTGGTGTTATTTTTGTTGCTGACGTCCAGCCTGTTATCAACTCGTGCCAGGTTGCTGGTCTTCTTGAGGATTGGCCGCTGGTCCTCATAGTCGTCGCTGTCCTGAGGCGCCGTCTCAAAGCCTGTGGATAGGTTGTCATAGATGGTGTTCCTCTTAGTGAGGCCCGGGAAGACGTCTGGGACAGGACCGTGAGAGGCTGAGTGGGAACTCTTGGAGGAGAGGCAGGGCCTTTCCATCCTCTCCCTGGTTTCACTAAGGGTAAGAGCCTGCAAAGCCTGGTTGATGGAAAGTGGTTTGCTTTTCCCCACCTCCTTTTTATTATTGAGGGGAACACTCTTACCTTGAGGTGCCGAGGCCTCCACATGAAGGTTTTGCCGCGTTATCTGGTGCAGGATGTCGCCGCGGTCACCGATGTCCTTGTTGTATCCTCGTTTTTCCAAGCCACGAAAAACAAAGTCCCAGGTCTCCCAGGAGGTTGCCCCCTGATCATTAGGGATGCTGTGCACAACCGAGTTTCTGTTGGGGTCCTTGACGATGGAGAGTGTGGCCTCCAAGTGTTCATCAAGTGTGCCCGCCTGGAACACCTCAGGAGGCGGGGGAGGTGGAGGACAAGACTCTGAATTCTCTAATGGAGGCAGGACACGGCTGCTTCCACTGGATTTTGAACTTCTCTTGTGTGGTAAGACCTGGAAGGTTGATGTGTTGGGTAAAAGGTGAGGATACATGATTTACATTATTTAATGTCATTCTTGAGACAGATTTAATGTTATAATATAATAAATAATATAATATTATATGATGCTTCTGTATTCATTGCATCGTAAAAATAACCTCAAAGTAATAAGTGCGGAAGGCAGAAGGCCTTACTCCAAGAACATTTTAATTGCCGCATCTGATAGACCTAATTAAACTCTACAACTGTCATTATGAATATTTGTTCTAAGACTAATAATTACACAGTAAAATAAAACTATCTTTTTTCCAAAACATTATTTTCCTCCTCCTTTTCTTGAAAGCTATTAAAGATATTGGAAATATCATTGCAGCATCTGATAGACCTAATTAAACTCTACAACTGTCATTATGAATATTTGTTCTATGACTAATAATTACTAATAATGACTAATAATTTGAGTGGGTTTTTCGGGTGTGTCTTTTCAATGCCAACCCTGTCAAGAGTTAATCCCTGGCTTGTGTACCTTTGGAAGAAGCTGTAAGCAGGTTCTCGATGGCAGAGCCTCAAGAGAGGAGTCCAAGTCTATGAGTTTGGCCGTGGGGACTTGGCTTGCTGGGGGTAATATACCCAAACTACTAATACTTTTAACTGAAAACATCAAATGAAATCAGATTCAAGCTAAGACTAGACACCACAACTATTATCTTTAGAAACCATTGCAGCAAGTATTATAAGATCATTCACAATCCAATTAATACACATATCATGAAATAATCCCATGTTCTCACACAAATTGATGTGTTAGGTGGACTACCAACACTATCATCAGCACACAACAGCCAGCCTCCCACCTGTGTCTGGGGTGTCAGCACTGCGGGCATAGGAGAGAGGAGCTCCCGCCCCAGCATTGACTGTCACTCCCCCGGCACTAGAAGTTGTTGTGACTTGTGAGGTGAGGTTACTAGGGTGATGGTGAAGGTGGTGAAGACCCTGATGGTGATAACCTCCACCACCTCCTACTCCTCCCCCTCCTCCACTCCCTCCTAAAACACGCTGCTCCAAACTGCTGCCTCTGGTGTTGATGCCAGTATTACTTGTCCTCTGCTGCTGGTCCAAGGGCATCATCTGATCTAACATTACTATCGCCTTCTCCGTGGCTTGGTGTGGGGCTGATAGGGGCTGGTGGGAGGACACGGGGGAGGAGGAGGGGCCACTCATGGAGGATTGGCGGACGGGCAGCGGTGGTCCTGAGGGTGTGGCCTGCAGGGGGGAAAAAAGATATTACTCCTGGTGGTGATTTCTCAAACTTCCTTTACTAAATCTCCACAGTAATTTTGTTTGATGTTTCCCTTCTACCCCTGCCATGACTCTCTTGCACCTGTCTGGCTGGCCTCCTACCTGCTTGTGGCTGGACTCGGCTTGGCTCGTGGGCTGCAGCCGCTGCCGGAGGGTGAAGAGGAGGTGCCGCACTGTGACGTCAACACCACCTACATACTGCTGACGGAACTGAAGGATCTGCCGCCACGTCAGACCAAACTCACGAACACCTTCACTGATCTTCTTCAGCACCTGCCACAGTTAGTTGATGTCAGAGTTATTGTAGCTCAGTTCATTCTTTTTGATCCATTTAAATCAATATTCAACAGTGAAGACGTCTGTGGCTATGTGTGGACCACTGCATTTTGCTGTTTACATTTACTAAGGTTATTTGATCATGTACTTTGACTCAAGAACTCATATGGACTAAGTATGGTAATGTAAAAAATCATCTGAAAGTGAAAGTTACCTGGCATTCACAATATGCTATCAGGCAGTCAAGGGCAAGCCTGGAGATAAGGTCTGGATCCAGCACACCCTCCAGGACCAGACAGGATGGGTCCCTGTAGGCCGAGGAGCCTGCAGGGGGACTGGCCTGAGGACCATAACCCATCAAGGAGAGGATAGCCTCAGCACCTGCCAAGTGGTGAGCCACTTGGTGCACCCAGAAACCACTGTACAGCTGAAACACACAAACAAACTCAAAAGGTAAACAACAACATAATAAACTACTTCTCATAACAAGACATACTCATGCACAGTTATATTATATCAAACCAAATAGGTATTGATCATTTATACTTTATTTATACCTCCAATATTTGTCATCATTAACTACTAAACACAATACATATACAAGAATACAAAACATAAATATGAAAAACCCCAAGAATGAACCTTACGTCACCTTACCTTAACCTCCCTGAACTCTCTCCTCCATGGCTGTGTGATGAGGTTGGCCGCATACTGTGCCAGGGCGTCAAAAGCACACGCAGCACTGTATGCATTGAAGTCATTGCACGAGTTGATGCTGGTCTCCAAGGCGTCAGATATTTGATGAAACATGAACTTGTGGGAGTGAGGAGTGATGGCCAGGTACTCCATGATTACACCTGAAGACAAGGTTAATAAAGATGATCTCACACAGGTAATAGTGATTGGAGTTGATATAGAACGTGGGAACTCCTCATATATCAATAAATATTATGCATAATCTGATAGTGATAGTGTATGAAAATAATACATGGTAATCAGTAATGTATTGATGGTATCAGCTTGCCAACCATCCAAACACGCCAGGCAAGTATAATAATAAGCCCAAGGTGAAGCCATGTTAGATAATGCAAAGGTTACACACTATGGACTCATTATTCAATATCTAACGTGACATGTATTCAAACAGCTCAGAAAATTATAAATTACCAGCGTCCCTATGGGGAAAAAAAGATTATAAAACGCATTATTAATTGTAGCAAAAATTTAAGGATGATTTGTAGGAGTGAAACCACCTTTCTAAGATTGTGTTAAGTAATATGAGAATTACAGAAAGAGAGATAGAGTCTCCTAAGGAAGCAGGATTCTGAGTATAAGTAGAAAAGTGAGAAAGGGAGTGTATCTCACGTTCTAGTTTCTCCCTTTGCTCCAGCTTGTGAGGAGAGTCTTCAGTCTCTATGTAGCCCAAGTGAAGGGTGTTCATCTCGTCTAGAAGCTCCTCGTCCACTGCCATCACGGGGCCTGAGCTTAGTGATGGTGTGGGTGCCTGGCTGCTGGACTGCTGGGGTGGTAGCATCCCAGGGGGCAGACCTCCCCCCATTCCAGGGGGCATGCCATATCCCATGTTGGAAGGGTGCTGGTGTTGGGGGTGGGAGTGGGCATGGGTATGAGGCAGTTGTGGGGGCAGGTATGGGTTGACATAGACTGAGGTCTGAGGGGGATAGATGGGCGAGGGCTGCGAGAGCATTGGCGAAGGATGGCTCAGCAGGGCAGAGTTTCCCGACCCAACGGCGATGGATACGCTGGCAGCCCCCACCGCTGCTACGGCCGAATGGGTGAGATGATTTTGGTGCGAGGAGTGGGAGGAGTGGGCGGAGGGGGAGGGATGAGGCACGTGGGTCTGAGGGAAGGAGTGAACTGCATAACTGTGAGGCATGGGAGGAGGAAGGATAGGGGAAGGAAATAAGGGTGAATGAACAGGGGGGGGATGGGGACCCCCCATGTGGGGAGGCATAGCCATGTGGTACATCGTCATGTGGTCACGTACTTAGAACCATCTGCAAATACATAACCAAGCATTAGTTATATTCAATTTGTCCATTAAAGTATAACCAATACATAGTGATAGTTTTAGAACAAACACAAAAACACTGTTAAAAGCTGCATGTTATTCTGAGTGAAGCCCAACCAACTCTAACAAGCCTCCAATGCAGCTATTAGTGAAAGCCTGCAGCTCAAGCACCATGTCCAAGTTCAAGAACACCTGGAACATGATTCTAGGTCACTTTTAATACCAGTAGTCAGTGGTCAATTAATAAAAACACTAATATGGTTACACATAAAGGTTAGACATTACACAGCAATATTACTACATCACTAACTATAAAAACACACACTGGATCAAAGCATCAAGAGGAACAATTATTTAGCCACACCTTATGACTGGTGTTGTGATATCCGTCCTCCCACCTCCACACTGACCTCTGCTATTCCACACACAAGACGGCCACCAGTAGTAAGTGAAAGCTTCCACCACACACACACACACACATCACCACACAACACCACACCACCACACACCACCACAACTCACACACAGTCTCTCCACCTCAACACCAAACCCAAGTTGAAACAGATAACCTTGTAAGCTTAAACTTTTCAATGACTAATCAGCTGGTCTTTAACACGTCATTACAAGCTTAACGCAACCTTTACCCTTTATCTAAGCTTACCGTGCTGTTAATTACCGTAACAACCTTCCTGTTACCTGTAATACACACATCCACGCTGAGTCTAAATACGGAAACAGATCGAGTGACAGAAAAACAGGAAGTGACACACATCAGAATCTTCACTCACTCAGCCATTACGATCTCCCTTCATCTAACAACACCTGTCATCCACGTCTCTCACCCATCCACCTGGACACCCACACAGGTAAGACTAATTAATATATATCAAACCAGGTGTCGGAAATAATTGAATTGAGGTTGGCAGCTTTTTCCGGCCTTGAGTCGTCCTCCTTTACCTCCCCCCTTTAGATAACCTGCAACATCTGTAATCACGTCCTCACCTTTCCTCCAGGTGTCCTCGGGTCTCTTGGCACCTATTCCAGGATTCCAAACTCAAAATCAGGCGAATAAGGAAGGTTCTAAGGTGATTTTCTCATGCTGGTTAAATTGGTTCCATTACTCACGACCAAAACATTTACCTTATGTGATTTTGTGGGCCAAGGTAAAGGCAAAAGACGGTCGTAATGGTGCTAAAGACAGCTTGGATTCTATATATGTGTAGTGCGTGTAGTGTTGGATTCTTCACTCTTTACTACGCGGCCTTATACTCTTAGAAAACGATAATCCAGTGCTTTTAAAGGGAGACTGCTTCAATGTGGAAAAAGTGTTTTAAATGTTAATTACCATATTAGATGTAATTACACATGTATATAATCTTAAAGTAGTGGCACAGATCAATGGAATAGGTAAATAATTGCATTGTGGTTAATTACACGTAAATTACTACTCACGATATATCAGTAGAGATAAATATTTTCTTAGTGTTCAATAGTTTCCATGTTGTTTAACCTTCCAGTGAGCGTGCTTTAAAACGTGACTTTACTATCTAAAGTCTACGTAGTAACGGGGATCAATGCGAACCATACAACGTGCGCAGAATGGATACATAAGTGAAGTAAGTTTAAACCACGACCACTCTTGCAAAACCAGGAGTCCTTGATAAGAAGATTAGTGTACTTATAGATATGTAGTGATACGGAACCTCGTCTCACAGTTCCATGATAGGGCACACCATGGTTCTCTAACTCTCCTTGTGACAGGTACCATTTACTCCCCCGTTATCCTCCTCTGGGCGACAGAAAAACAAACGTTCACACACTACAAATAGGCAAGTATACCTTTTGAAAGTTCTGGAGACTCCTGGTGTACACTTGTAAAGGAGTAATATGTGTTTAATGTGTCGTCTCGTAGTAAAACGATATAATTAAAACACTTGATGTAAGCTGCGTGAGTCAAGGGCGATAGTTTTTGTGAGGCATGAGTCACGTCCTCCCCCAGCACTAGTTTCCTGACTGACATAAAGATTATGGACTCTACCAGTAACCAGCAGGATGCAGACCACTCAATCTTTCCTCTTATAACTCTCTTGTCTCCTTTCACGTCCTGTACATGAACTTATCATAAAACAAAGGGATATGCCTATGCTTCTTTTTTTTTCCAATTATTTTTTCCCCAGTTGAGAGATGGGTTAACTCTCCAGCATTGAGGTGTTGTTATCAGCGTCGCTCCCTGATACACACCTCAACTGCTAAGTGTCACACCTGCCTAGCAGACCAAGACAGACGTAGTTATAATATACTTAAGACAGTTCTACACACGCGGGAGTCTGCTTGTGTTACCTTGAAGGGAGGCTGAGGCAAGGCGGGTGATCTTGTGTAAGCGGTATTAATATTTCCTGTATCATTATTGTTTTTATTCGCTCTCAATAGGCTTCATGAACTTTCCTTTACTTATTAAATGGTACTTGTTTATTTTATTTACATGTTTTATATATGCTGTAATGTTTGATCAGATTTATTGTTTATACCTATACGTTTTTTTTCTGCCTCACTTCTTTAACGCACAACAAAGTTTATCTTCAAGTTTATACTGGAATGAAACTCTCTAATCTAATCTATTTCATCAGTGGGGGATGATCGTAACACACACACACACACACACACACACACACACACACACACACACACACACACACACACACACACACATCGCTACTACCTCTACACATTCTCTATTGTGCTAAAATTCTACCTCCTCCCTTTCCATCTCATCTCCGAAAGTAAATAAATAGATAAATAGATAGATAAATAGAGAGAGAAAAAACCTTGTACTTCTCCCTCCCCCATAAGATACCAAGATAGCTGATAAAGTGCGCATTCACCTGCTTTTTACTCCCTAATTCGTGCTTGTGATGGTGAGCGTGGATGGTGAAGAAGGAAGATAACTGGTAGTGGTGTCTGTATAGTATCTGTCGGTCATGGTGGTGGTGAAGGTGGAAGGCGAGTCGAGTGTTGTCACGTAATACTACAAGTCATCTCTGCAGTGACTCAGACCATCACAGGATAATCTGATAGTGTCAAATCTATATAATGGGAAGGAAATATATGCCGCGTGGGGATTCAGTTATTATAGGATAGCGTCTTAATGTTAATTGTTGGTGAGGTTTTTCAGAATAAGGGAAGTGAGTCGTTGCCGCTTAACTCTTTGTTGATATTATGACAACGAGTTTTTTTTTAATGAAGAATGATTGTGCAATGTTATCAAAGGCGGATATTACGTTTTTCTAATCCATTTTGTCAAGTTAACTGGAATGACGACAGAAGGGACTGCGAATATATATTACAAAATGTAGAAATACTGGAAACATTATCAATATCAAGTTATTAGAGGAAAAAACTTCTCTCTCTCTCTCTCTCTCTCTCTCTCTCTCTCTCTCTCTCTCTCTCTCTCTCTCTCTCTCTCTCTCTCTCTCTCTCTCTCTCTCTCTCTCTCTTTATCGTATCACCTACTTCCTTTCACGTCATGCGCTGATAAAGAGAAACACAAAATAAGGAATACCAATGAGACTCAGAAATGAAAACACTTCACATCAACAACAACATCCATTCATTCAAGACAGAGATGTATTGTTTATGGTATCTATAGTTTGTGGTACTTATAGTTGATGATGTAGTAGGTTTATAATTAGTTTAATTACTACAGGCAGCGTTGATGTCCATGATTTGAATTATTACGAGTATCATGCTATTAATTTTTTTCATAACTACTACTACTATTACTACTACTACTACTACTACTATTACTACTACTACTACTACTACTATTACTACTACTACTACTACTACTACTACTACTATTACCACTACTACTACTACTACTACTACTACTACTACTACTACTACTACTATGCATATCCTCCCAAGCGCGATAATGACATAAATTACAAAAAACTCAGAGTACACACTTGGGTCCAAATTAGGTGGTCTATCCTTAACCTAAAGTAGACGCTAAGAAAAAAAAAACGGAATCAGATGTAAATACACTAATAAGCAATAGAGTTAAAAGCCATTGAGACGAAATTATGGTAGTAGTAATGAGAGTAAAGTGCAAAAGTTCCATAAGCTAATAAATTTTAAGGGAAAGAAATTAATGTGTGAATATCATGCTGGATCATGATACTAAAGTTGTTTTGATACACTGTACTTGGCAAGGTCACGATAAATGTATCAATAAAAAGGTAGATAACGTAATGGTTTTGATTAGGCTTAAGGCATATAGGTTAGTGATGCAACAGGTGAATAAATACACACACACACACACACACACGCACACACACACACACATACACACACACACACACACACACACACACACACACACACACACACACACACACACACACACACAGACACACACACACACACACACACACACACACACACACACACACACACACACACACACATAGCCTCAATCCATCATTGTTAGTAGATTCAAGGCTCGCTGGGATTGGCTGAGCGAAGATAAGATTGTAAGTTGAGATAATTTTCAAAGTTGTTATTGGTCGCAGGTGTTATTTTTTTCTTACTCTCCATTGAGTCATGATACAGTACACAGTTACTACCATATGGAAGGAAATGTAAAGAAATTGTACATCTCTATAACATGGTGCTCGTGTCCATTACAGTTATGTGGAAATATTTCAATTAATAATATCACATCTCCGTATATTTGTTGCTATAATGTTGAACACTTTCCTCTTCTAAAAATAAAATTTTCATGATGCTAATAACATTTCATAAAGTCAATGGTCTAAAACAATGTACTAGCTTTAAATCCTGATAAATTTTCTTAAAGCAAAACTGATATTGGAATTAGAGAAAATTAATTATAATCAATCACTGTTTTTCAGGCTTTTGGTGCGATAGACAACGTCACCACCACCATCACTACTTCCAGAATTTAGCGTTTTCCTTCCTCCTCCTTCAAAAGTGCTCTCCTCCTCCTCCTCCTCCTCCTCCTCCTCCTCCTCCTCCTCCTCCTCCTCCTCCTCCTCCTCCTCCTCCTTCCCCAGCAATGTCAGGGCTAATACCCTCGCGCGTCACTTCCCCTCCCCAGGATACGAACAACACTTGAACGCCAGGTTAGTGATGATTGACTGATTAACTGACTGACTGACTGAGTGAGTGGAGGTAAACTTGCTTCCAGTCCACTATATTCACACATAACAGATGGACTGGCTTGGTGTGTGATTGCATATTTATATCAACTCTTAAGAGTTTTTTTTATATATTTGTTGTCTATATTTTAGCTTTTTGAATCAATATGTTTATGTTTTTTATATTTCTTAATATTCCTTAAATAAGATCGTATTTTTTACTTAAGTAACGACATCTTCTGAAGAAACGATAATCTTAAACGAAAATTTATGGCAATGCTTTCTAGAAAAATATATCTGATAATATCCTATCAACATTTTTTCCCAAACTCTTCACTTCATATATTACATACAAAATGACATCCATGAACTTAGTAGAAAAACAATATATAATAAAATAACAATAAATAATGATAAGAACAAGGTCTTTGCTTATTTTTAGTTTCAATGGAATGAAAACACAATATAGATTACGAAGCAAACTTTCGGCTTTGCATTGATACTTTTACACACTTTATTTTTCATACTTTATCTTCATGACGCGGTGGAAATCTTGGAACCCCTTGTCCTAGGTAGTGATTTAGAGCGTATAGATATTTTGAAGCCTCACAGAGGGATTAGATCAAGTTTATATTACATTCCACCCCGATTGGGTTAGATAAGATAAGTGAGGTAATTCCTTTCGTAGGATTGCATTATAAAGGGTTTTTCTCACCTACGCGTTGAGTGTAATAATCTTGAACACGTAATGGATGAACTGGAACATATGTTAATTTGATAATTAATAAAACACCAGATTTTTGTGACTAGTTAAATTGACTGACTGACTGACTGACTGACTGGATGAATGATTTATTTGATGAAAAATTGGTTAAATGGCTAAATGACTGACTGACTGACTGCTTGGTTACGTGACTGATTCATTAGATGACTGATTAATTGGATGGGTGACTGATTTACTAGTCAAATGACGGAGAGAGAGAGAGAGAGAGAGAGAGAGAGAGAGAGAGAGAGAGAGAGAGAGAGAGAGAGAGAGAGAGAGAGAGAGAGAGAGAGAGAGAGAGAGAGAGAGAGAGAGAGAGAGAGAGAGAGAGAGAGAGAGAGAGAGAGAGAGAGAGAGAGAGAGAGAGAGAGAGAGAGAGAGAGAGAGAGAGAGAGAGAGAGAGAGAGAGAGAGAGAGAGAGAGAGAGAAAAGAAAAAAAAAAAGAAGAAGAAGAAGAAGAAGAGAGATTTAGGAATAGCATGTCATAAGATATAATGATTACGTAACAGACAAACAAACAGACAGACATGCTCACCCTCACGTTCGTAGTATGAGTCACTAAATATTATCTAACTTCCGGTACAATGTATTTTTTTCGTAAGATTAATAAGAAAAAAAAAAAGAAAGATAAATAGAAGCCTGTGATAATGGCAGCAGAGTGGATGGAAGATTGTGTTGAGGCCTCGAGTGGTGATGGTGGTGTTGGTGTTTGTGGTGTTTATGTTGTTATGGTGATAGATAATGACTTTGTGATGCTGCGAGGTGTTATGTGATGTTATTGACGTCTAAATGATGGATCACTTTACCCAGGACGACCTAGAGTGACCTAGTGACATGTTGTGTTATCTACTCTTATGTTAAGAGGTGCGGATTGGTTACATATCATTACGTCTGACCTTCTGACCTCAGCTTAGGTCAGTAATGTGCTGTGACTCATGAACATGGTGGATTTTCAATGCTAATGAATACATGTGGTTGGTAAACTTTTCTTTTTATAGTGTGTTTTGATTGGACGTTATCCTTGTGCTTACTATAAGGGAAGCACATTCGAGTTTCGAAGCAGGAGCCACTAGAAGGAAGAATAACACAGTTAACATTTTAGTTTGTCCCACAGGTGAGGAGTCGGTGCTCGTGTATGTTGAGGGCACCAGGTGGGGACTTGACTGTACCCGCCTCCCTCCTCAATAGACGCGTGTGAGCATGACGGATTGCGTGGACGACAGAGCGCCCCTCATACAACCTTTCCAGAGGGGCAGCTCCTGGCGCACCACCTTCAGGTGTAATTGGTCCACCACTGACCTCTGCCCACAGAATCCCCATAATGGCCTTAACAACAAGCCTCCAGTGCCGCCCCGCCTCAGTGAACATAGTCACAGGAGACCCACGCTGAGAAGGATCCAATCAGTCACAGAGGAGACATACACTGTACACCGGAACCGCGTAGCAGCCAAGCAAGTGCATAGCATCGGTGGTGGTGATGAGCGGCATGCCATCCCAGTCCACCGGTTCCACCTGAGCACACACATCACCTCTGCGGCGAAGGACGGGGCTTCCCTGCATCAAAGGGACGCACAGAGTCATGCCTACACGAGTGGCGAGGGAAGCCTTCCACGGAATGGCTCATACTTTGCATCAATGCCGGGGACTCGGGAGACTCCACCTGCCTCGCCAGACATACGGACGTCCTCCATCTGGAGACTATCTTCCCCTTACCTCAGCAGGCGGGCGGCGAAACAAGCAGAGGAGAGAACGAGTAAGGGAAAGGAAATGTCAACTGACTCAAAACCTTTAGTTAAAGAAAACTCATTTATAAACAAGTTTCGTAAAAGTGGAAGGTCGCAGACACCCCCGATTTCTCCTCCATCCCAGCCCTTCCCTGTCACCTACAAGAAAGACGTTCTCACCAGCCAGCACTCACCAAGCACCTTCAAAAGATATGGCAGCGTACCAATGAAAAAATCAGAGTTTTCGCATAAGTTAAGTGATGTTGTTGCGAGATCGAACTCCTTCAGGATTTCGAAGCTAGAAAGATACCAATGCTCCCCACCGATATTACAGCTTCCAAACTTGTCCTCCGCGCACACCCAGCACAAGACGGAGAAATATAGTATCACTCCCGACGACTTACATAGATTGAGAGCCAACATGTCGCCGGTGCATCGGAGGAAGGACTTTCCTCTCATTCACTCTAACTTGCAACACACGGCACCTCATGAGAAACGTGACCCACGACGCTTCTCTTACCTTCGACACCCGATGCCGCCCTACCTTGGCAGTGACGCGGTAAATGTTACATTATGTCATCAGTGCCACACTTGACCACTTCCTCACTGTATTTAAGGACACACTTGTACAAAGCCTTTCAGTTAAATACTTTGCTAAATAAAAGACACTGAACATATATAAGAAAATAACTGGAATGCTAGTAAATAGCAAAGAATAGTCAGCCTCACTAAATTTCCTTGTTGTTCTTGTAGGAGCCGCAAACACAGCGTCATGCACCCACCTACAGCGGAGGCTTAACCAGCGCCGCTACCACCATCACGCCCTCCACCATCGCCTCTTGTTCTCCCCCCACTTCCCACAGACCACCTGGAGCCTTGGACATGTACAACAGGTAAGAAACACACACACACACACACACACACACACACACACACACACACACACACACACACACACACACACACACACACACACACACACACACACACACACACACACACACACACACACACACACACACACACACACACACACACACACACACACACACACACATACACACACATACACACACACACACACACACACACACACACACACACACACACACACACACACACACACACACTGGCAATACACAGCGTCTCAGTCTCTGTCTTAGCTCCAAAGGGATCCGTTCCTGCCAGTATCTGTGTGATTGTCTGATAATCACCACTTTCAATGTTTCCAGGAGTCCACCTCAAGGGTTGCGGAACAGGAGTTACAGTGACACCATCAGCGGGGTCTGCAGTGATGACAGTGGTGGTGGGTTGAGGCACAGGACCCACGACGGATCTCTATATCTGAACCGCATATCCTCAGACAGCGGCTACATTTCCCCCAGTAACGTCAACGCCCCCCATAGGAGTAACTCAATCATATCAGACGACGAAGGTGACATCACAGTTTGGTATGGCAGTCACAGGAACCTGAAGGAGGAGAAATCCTTAGCAGCCAAGTCTCCTACTGACCACTTTTCGTACTTGATGGAGAAAGAAAACGAATACATGAAGTGTCTTTGCAGCCTATTAAGGGACTATCAGGACATGACGACCATCAAGACGCCCTTACTCATCCGCCAGCACTTCGATCGCATCTTCAAGCAGGTGGAGGAAATCTATACCTTCCAGTTTGAATTGCAGGATGAGTTAAGGGAGACACACGGACGCCCGGAACAAGTGGCACGTGCGTTCACCAACGAACAGTTCCAGTGCTACGGCCGCTACATGGTGATGACGCCCGCCGTGCTGCGAGACCTCGACCAGTTCGCCAGCCATTTCAAAGAAAATTTTCCGCACCTCAAGGTGAACATCCTGAAGCCTTCCCTCCGCATCAACTTTTACGCCATGATCCTAGAGTCCATCAAGAAGGAGGCATTGGTGGAGGCGAAGGGCGAGCTTCAGGAAGCCATCAACTACCTTAATCAAGTGAAGCGAAAAGCCAACACCGAAATGACATTGAATACAGTCATCCACAGCCCCGTGGACCTGCGTCTGGGCGGCGGCGACACACTGCACATGGGAGAACTTTACTACACAGGCGGAGGGACACTCCAAAAGAAAAAATACCAAGTGATACTTTTCGAAAACCTGCTTGTTATTACATCCATAAAAACTCCATTTTTCAAGTACAAAACTCACTATCGCGTCGAACAGCTGGATTCAGTGGTGGCCTCCGGGGAGAATGAGCTGTTCCTCAACGTGCTATCTGAGGGACAAACGCAGCTGGTCACACTCAAGTTCAGAATCAAGACTAAAAAAATCAGGGACGAGTGGATCAGTGAGCTGCAAAAAATTACGAGTCGTAACACCAATCTGACGCAAGGGAGAGGCTCAGTCAACCTACTACAAATCCCGCGGCAGCAATTCCGCACGTTACCCCTCGACTTGTCCCGTGTGTTTCCGCTGCTCAAGGATACAGTCACAGACGACGTGGCAAGCGAGGGAAGGACACAATCGCCCTACGCGTACAGTTTACCGGATATGATTACTTACGAAGAGTTATACTTGAAAAAACTTTCCTCATTACTAAACCCAGAAACCCAGAGGCCGCCTGAGGCTCTCAGCGACCTACTGGAAAAGTTACATCGCCTCCACAGCAAACAATTTCTACCTATACTCCATAGGTCCAAGAAGGTGAGCGAATTCCTCGACTACTTAGTCGAGAACCTGGATGAGTTGTCAATATATATCGACTACCTGGTGACGCGTTCACAGCTAACAGTCAAACTGGACCAGGATCCTCAGGCCGGCCCTTACATCTGTCCCGTCCAGCATGTATATGGCATCTATTTTGGGTTGATGAAGGAACTGTGTAGCTTCGAAAAGTGTAAGAAACATGCCCAACGTGTAATTAGAAGGCTTCAAGAGGACATACGCATAGCACAACTACGGGTGTTAAAGGAGGCAATTGTGCACGGCAGGGTGGACTTCCAGCGTAGTGGCAGCCTGCTGCTGTCTAGTCAGCTGGAGGTGAAGACACGCAAAAAGGAAATCCGTGCAGGGGAATACATTGTGTTACTCTTTGAAAACGTCATCATCCTGACCAGGCCCAAGCAGCCCTGCTACGAGTACGTCATGGACATATGGCTGGACCAGGTTAACCTTGGCCCGCCGGCCAGCAGTGACTGCACCTTCAGGGTGGAGGTGCGGCAGGGCGGAAGGAAAGAGCCGATCACCTACGAGATGTGCGCTAGTACGGTCGAGGTGAAGCAGGAATGGCATAAATGCCTCCAACAGCAAATGTTGGTTCAGGTGGAAAAGATCCGAGAACGAGTAACATCGACGAGTGAAGCGCCAGGCAGCGCGGGTCGGTAGTTAGTATACATCCGATGATTGTACTTTGATTCGCTGATTGTTAAGAAACGACCATTACTGAAGGCACTGTCGTTGGAGTTGTGTGGATAATGATACTCGTCGATAAAGTGTTCAGTTAGTTCCTCCACCTTACACACGACTATAGTGTTGTGTTATACTCGTACACGTGTGTTGCCTTCACTGTGAGACTGAGGCGTGTGAGGCAGCAGGCTGCCAGACACTCACTTATCTGGCAACTGTGTTGACAGAATGGTGTAAGGTCCTTCACTCCGCCCCCCCACCCCCCTCTCACACACGCATACACATACAAAGTCACCAAACACGGGAGCATCAGGTTACTCCATCATGCTCGTTTCCTATATTCTGACGTTCAACGCACAGAGAAGTGTTTAGTGTGAAACTCATGTACGTACACATAACACACATACACAGAGAACATTAGTGATAAAAAGACTGCCGTGAACTGCATCCATGCGTCTCAAGTTAGAAGTGTAAGAAAATAATGATGATAATCTATGTTTGTGTTCTCTGGATGTTTCCTGAAGATTATGTTTATATATAAGGTGAATATTTTTTTACACTTAAACTTGATTCTCTCCCCACACATCAACCTATCTTCCGATTCCCTTCTCTCTAGCATTCTCAGGTGTACCCCAGTGCTGTATAAATATACATTTAACACAACCTTACCTGTATATGTGTCTTCTATAACCTCCCTCGACTGCTTCCTGAGATGAACTGAGGGGAAGGCCTGCACGCAGCTATTTCCCGACACACTCTGAGCATGCGCAAGCAGTCTCACAAACGTTCATCACTTCACCTTTTAGAATCAATACAACAACATTATTTATTTTGAGTTTTATTTAATATCTCTTGTTATACATGATCTGGTCTCGTGAGTTTGTTACGAGATGGAAAATAGAGTAACGCCAGCACCTTCCACCATTATAATATCAATATGATATTAATTAGAAAAGTTGCAAAGTTCATAAATTATCAGCTTTGGACGAGGCCGGTGGGGAGGGAAACAATGGATTTGACGAATTTCTTTTTCTTTCCGTCGCAAGATCCAACCCCGTCCAGAGTTCAGTAAAAATGGCGACGTTTTGTGTTTGATCCACGTGAGCTAAACATTAATACTGAAGACACGCAGGGAAAACACAGCCTGCGTTTGTTTATTTTTAATGCCAACTAGAATGAGCAGGAGTCTGAGGCTGATGGAAGATGGGGCTTGCATATAAAAATAAATAATATCCAGTTAACACTATATCATGTTCTTCCTCACGCTGTCATCAATCAACTGAAAACAAACCCAAAAATAGAGGTGCCTAAAATTTTTCCTCTTAACACAGACAACAAAGTATTACCTACATGTCTCCTAAAATCTTTCACGTCGCCCTTCTGTTTCTGTACTCCTTGAGGGGAAGAAAGGAAGGGGACACACGCACACTAACCAATTTGTACAAAGTAAATGAAAACAAATTTAGAAAGAAAAGAAAACATAGAGTACAAAACATTATCACTTCCATAATATCATCACCATCACCATCATCATCATCTTTATGCATCAAAAAAACAAAAACAAAAACAAAAATCAAGAGGTAAAGGATAAAACGACAAAATAATGATAACATTAACAATAATAATAATGAAAATAATGATAACAATAATGGAAATAAAATAAAAAGGCCTGTGCCACGAAAACTGAGATCAGGGAACAAATCTATAATAATAATAAAGTAACATTCTTAACTTTCCTTTCTGTTCTTTTTTTAATCTTCGGGAGGGAATAGAAAACAAAACAACTAACAGGAACAACAGCGACAATAATAATAATAATAATAATAATAATAATAATAATAGCAACAATATGGTGTTGAAATCATGCGCCAGAGTTCTTTCACTTGTACATGAGGGAAAGGTGATTGGCGGGACACACTAGGGAGGGTTTGTACTGGCAGAGGCTGTGTGTCGAGGAGTGTTGCTGCGTCGCGTTGGCCTCAAGGGAAAGGAACTGCCAAAACAGAAAGTCTCACCGATCGTCTATTGTTTTTAACTTGAGGCTTAGTTTGGCTGACTCAATGCCATTTAGTAGACGGAATTAAGGGGATTTAAGTACATCAAGAAAATAGTGAATTCGTAGATTTAAATATTTTGTTAAGAAATAAAATATGCATAAACCTGAACTTCAGCGTTTGATGAAAAAAAAAATTGAATCAGACTTAACTGGTAAAAATGAATTGTTGCAAATGTAATCAATGAATTGGTGGGGGGACGTATATATATATATATATATATATATATATATATATATATATATATATATATATATATATATATATATATATATATATATATACTTTGTGTATAACTTTCTGTTTTCACTGATTTACTGAGTTACCAATGCTATGAAGAAGGACAAACAGACACCAATAATGATGAAGAAAATAAAATCTACATTTCATAGGCCTCAAGATAAAAGGAAGGACAGTGTTTTGTGGGAGGGGGGTATGGGGGCAAGGCAGCTGCCACGTGACTTGCTTAACGAAACAAAAACAAACATCAATGGGTAAAACAAATATATGGAAGGACAGTAACAAATTAAGGAAAAGGAGAAAAAAAAAAGTATATATATATATATATATATATATATATATATATATATATATATATATATATATATATATATATATATATATATAACCGAGACTAACAGTAGTACATATATCGATAAAAAGAAGAATAAAAGAAGAATAAAAACGCTCAAATCACAGTCATTAATGATTCCCTCTTGGAAACAGATAAATAAATTAGGTGTGTATGTACAGCATTTACACAATTTGAACTTTACATTTTATACAGGTGAACAAGGGTGAAGGAAGGGTGAGCAGGGGTGGAGGGAAGGGTGAAAGGCGTCACTGTTTTATTTACTCTGTGGATAAGTGACGCTCATCCCCTTCCTTCCATCCCCGTCACCCTCCTGCACCTTCACCAAGCCCCAAGCCGCCCCGGAACCCGACCCGATGCCTGGTAAATAAATGCGGGTTACACACTGGAGTTCTGGAGCGTCTGGAGGGACGTTTCGGCACCACCCTTGACATTCGGCTCCTGATATTTTCGCACTAATATTTTCTTTCATGTTTCTACTACATTTCATTGATTACCTCGGCTCTTTGCCAGACTTTTCGGCGGCAAGACACATAAGTTTCAAAATACCGAAGTTTTCATTGCAGAAACTAAACTTAACACTCGTGGTGAGCCGAATGTTAAATGTTTATAAAGAGGGTACGAATTCTCTTGCCCCGGGCGAGAGGGGAAGTGAGGTCACAGCTATGGACGGTAGAAACAAGGCCACTTCAGGTCACTGGAACGTTGAGCAGAAAAGTGGAAAGGAAAAGAGTAAACTACATTATTATAACAGTAACTCGTCGGGTTATGATAAAGGTGCTGATTTCTAACGTCTTCCTGAAACCTATGATGATGCACTACGAGAATCCTTCGTTCCTATATCTTAAAAGAACAGCCTGTGAGTGACATCCATTCCTTAAGGATATAATATTATCACATCATCATTTGCGTGAGAAACTATGAAAAAAAGAACACTAATAACCCTTGCGAAGAATTTACTGTCATAATAATAATAATAGTAATAATAATAATAATAATAATAATTCCTAAATCAGAAAAGTACTGAGCCGAGGAGTCGCTGGACCGAATCTGTCAGAACAAACGGCGTTAAAAATTAAATAATACGAAAACAACACGAATAATTGCCACTAAAATTGAGCAAAACCAAACTGAAAAAAAAACCCATACGACTGTGAATTTACGACAAGATATTAGACTGAAGCTGACATTTTATTGTTGTTATTATTGTTGTTGTTGTTGTTGCCTGAATTCAGTTAGGTCAGAAATATGTCTCGTTTGATCTCTGTTCAGTCAGTTACCAAGTCAGTAATAATATGTAGGCCTATCAGTTGAGTCAGTCAGCGTAATGTCAGTAATGCTAGTATCTACAGTACCAGTCAGTTAGTCAGTCAAAGTATGTCAGTCAGGTCAGTGTAAGTAAAGTCAGTTAGTCAGTATAATGCCAGTCATACTCAGTACAAGTCAACATAGTATGGGTTGTCAGTCAGTCAGTATAGTATATAGTGTCAATGAGAAGAATGAGTCAGTCAGTTAGTCAGTCAAAGCAGCTGTGTCACTCGTCATTCAGTGGAAATGAAGTGCTTGTGGAGGGTCTGTCTGCTGTCGTGGAAATGTCAGTCAAATGAATCATTCAATTTATGGTTTGAATATTGGTGAAGTCAGTCAGTCAGTCATTTAAGTTAGAAAAGCGTCAGTCATTTCAGATAATAAAATGTCGCTGTCAGCAGTCGGTAAAGTGTCAGTCACTTCAGTCAGTGAAGTGTCATTTGCACCAGTCAGTAAAGTGTCATCCATTTCAATCAGTAAAGTGTCATTCATTTCAGTCAGTGAAGCATCGTCCATTTCAGTCAATGAAGTGTGAGTGTCATCAGCTAATAGTATGTCATCTGTGTCAGTCAGTAAAGTGTCAGTCAAGTCATCCAGTAAGGTGTCGTCAGATTCAGTCAATGAAAAGTCACTCACAGTCAATACATCATCTGTGTCAGTCAAATCAAAATCGTCCTTGTCAGTGAGTACAGTGTTGTGAGTGTCAGTAGGTAAAGCTTCATCTATGTCAGTCAGTGAAGTGTCAAATGTGTAACTCAGTCGAGTGTCATCGTCGTCGGTCAGTGAGGTGTCATCTGAGTCATATAGTTCTGAGGTGTTTCTGCCAATCAGTAGAATGTGTTGTGCTTCAGTTAATTTTGTGTGATCCATGTCCTCAATTTCAGTCAATAGTGTTATGTCAGTCAAATCTGAGAGCATTGTGGCAGCTGTGTCAGACAAGGCGTCAGTGTTGTCAGCTGTGTCAGTCAGCATTGTGTCAGTTGAGTAAGTCAAGTCAGTATCAGTCAACATTGTGTCAGTCAATGCTGTGTCAGTCAGCATTGTGTCAGTTGAGTAAGTCAAGTCAGTATCAGTCAACATTGTGTCAGCTGTGTAAGTCAAGTCAGTGTCAGTCAACATTGTGTCAGTCAATGCTGTGTCAGTCAGCATTGTGTCAGTTGAGTAAGTCAAGTCAGTATCAGTCAACATTGTGTCAGTCAGCATTGTGTCAGCTGTGTAAGTCAAGTCAGTGTCAGTCAACATTGTGTCAGTCAATGCTGTGTCAGTCAGCATTGTGTCAGTTGAGTAAGTCAAGTCAGTATCAGTCAACATTGTGTCAGTCAGCATTGTGTCAGCTGTGTAAGTCAAGTCAGTGTCAGTCAGCATTGTTTCAGTCAATGCTGTGTCAGTCAGCATTATGTCAGCTGTGTCAGTCAAGTCGGTATCAGTCAGCATTGTGTCAGCTGTGTAAGTCAAGTCAGTATCAGTCAATGCTGTGTCAGTCAGTATTGTTTCAGTTGTGTCAGTCAAGTTGGCATCAGTCAGCATTGTGTCAGTCAATATAGTGTCATTTATGTCAGTCGAGTCAGTATCAGTCAGCATTGTGTCAGTCAAGTTGGCATCAGTCAGCATTGTGTCATTCAAGTCAGTATCAGTCAACATTGTGTCAGCTGTGTCAGTCAAGTCAGTATCAGTCAGCATTGTGTCAGTTGTGTAAGTCACGTGGGTATCAGTCAGGTCAGTGAATGTGGTGTCAGTTAAGTTTGTGTCAGTCGATACTGTATTAGTTGCGTCCATGTCAGTCAAGTTTGTGTCAGGTATCATAGGGTCAGTCAAGGATATGTAAGTCAAAGATGAGTCAGTCATTGAGGAGTCAGTCAAAATTGTGTCAGCAGAGTCAGAAAAACATGTTGGGTCAGTAAACAGTGAGTCAGTCAACAAAGCGTCACAAGTTTCAGTCAAAATAGCTTCATGTATGTCAGTCAATACAACATCACTTGCCACAGTCAGTAAGTCAACATCCGAGTCACTAAATGCATCGTCAGAAAAGTCAGTCAGTACAGTGTCATCTGAGTCAGCAAGTTGGATGTCAGCATCGTGTGAGAGCGTCGACATAACGTCAGAAGTGTCAGTCAGTGAAGTATCAAGTGTATCAGTCAGTAAACAGTCATTCATTTTGTACGTTTCTGCATCAGTCAAGTCATTCATTCCCCCAAATACTGGTGTCTCAGTCAACATTGCGTCAGGTGCGTCAGTCAGTGAAGTAATCTCTAGCATCTCAGTCAGTGTAACGTCAGCAGTCATCTGAGTGTCAGTCAACTTCGTTTCGTCTACAGACTCTTGAGAACACTTTAATCTCTTCATCACAAAACTGACGTACTAAAAACTCTCGTTAACTTTATAAAAAAAAAAAATCAAAAATCCCCACGTTACTTATAGAAAAGTAAAATAATAATACTTAAATCACAATCTTCAGTCGTTTTTTAATACTATAAGTCACTACTTGTCTTGAGTCGTCACGGGTGAGAGTATATAAAAAAAACTAAATAAGATGTAATCACTAACGCCTTAAATCTACCGAAGGTTCTGACAGTCGGTGGAGCAGTAAGTACTAATTTTAAGGTTGATATGTCGCCTCGGACCAGCTGACTCCCGAACTCCTGGCAAATGAACAACAAAACAGGTCTTTACTATTGCGAATGCCACTTGAACAGAACAAAACAAAGTAAAATCGGTGAGCTCCTTTATCAATAATGCCGATAATGGAATTTTTTTTTCTTTCTAAATTAAATATGCTTTTATAAATGTATTTTGCGCGTGCTTTACTTCCTAGCGTTGTTTGCTTTGAGTATAGATAGTATTGAGTATAGATAGCGAGAGGAGTTAAGAGGAGGCAAGAGGAATATATGCCCGACTGTGAGGAAATCCACCAAAGATGTGCGATAATTTCAACTGTTTCTCTTCGAAGTCTTGTTGCACTTAACACTTTATACTTTTACTTATAGTTTTCCCAGCACTGAGTAGAGGAGAGACTCACCCACTTATAAGCGTTCAGAATACTATCTATCCACTGTGGGTTAACTCCGCTAGTCACTCCTTAACACACTTCACAATGCTCACTATAGAGTCTACCTTTGTGCAGTGGTTTTTTTTTTTTTTAAGTGTTATCTCCGTTTAGTTTGGTTGTACGTCTTTATGCTTCGTTTTCTCTTTCTCTCTCTTTTACTCGTCCGTTTTCTATGTCTTCCCTACGTGCACTCAATGGCGTGGTGGGCGGAGGATTCAATCACCGAGGGTCTGGTGTCCGTTTCACACTTAATGTCCTGGTTGTAGTTTTTCAATTCTTCTTGAGACTGTTTGATGAGCTCCTCCGGGATCATGTAGGAGGGGCTCTTGGGGTCGTAGTCATTAGGGTCGTGCATGTCATGCCTGTGTGGGGAGGTGGGGAGGCCATCCATGCTGCTGGTGTCTACTATCTCCAAACTGCTGCCACCTATCAACGAGACAACAAAACACACGGGGTAAAGAAGGGAAATTAATGTAAAGTGTGTCAAACAAACATGGAACTGATAACTGACGTGCAAAACAAGTACCAATATGATCATGGTTATAAAGTGATGTATCCTGAAGGAGGTATGAATTGATGCACGCGGGGCTTACCTGAGGCTATGGAGGGACAGTACTCGTAGCCGCCTGAGGACCCGGTGGGGGAACGCTCCACGGCTAACTCCTCCTCTGGGCTGGAAGGCTTGCAGGAAGTGGTCTTCCAGTGGGTCCTGCGAGGAACAAAGAACATGCACTCGTATAAGATTACTGCAGGATAGTATGTTAGGACTGTAATATTTTCCCCACGCTTGCTTGGGGCAAACATATGAGGTGTGTGTGTGTGTGTGTGTGTGTGTGTGTGTGTGTGTGTGTGTGTGTGTGTGTGTGTGTGTGTGTGTGTGTGTGTGTGTGTGTGTGTGTGTGTGTGTGTGTGTGTGTGTGTGTGTGTGTGTGTGTGTGTGTGTGTGTGTGTGTGTGTGTGTGTGTGTGTGTGTGTGTGTGTGTGTGTGTGTGTGTGTGTGTGTGTGTGTGTGTGTGTGTGTGTGTGTGTGTGTGTGTGTGTGTGTGTGTGTGTGTGTGTGTGTGTGTGTGTGTGTGTGTGTGTGTGTGTGTGTGTGTGTGTGTGTGTGTGTGTGTGTGTGTGTGTGTGTGTGTGTGTGTGTGTGTGTGTGTGTGTGTGTGTGTGTGTGTGTGTGTGTGTGTGTGTGTGTGTGTGTGTGTGTGTGTGTGTGTGTGTGTGTGTGTGTGTGTGTGTGTGTGTGTGTGTGTGTGTGTGTGTGTGTGTGTGTGTGTGTGTGTGTGTGTGTGTGTGTGTGTGTGTGTGTGTGTGTGTGTGTGTGTGTGTGTGTGTGTGTGTGTGTGTGTGTGTGTGTGTGTGTGTGTGTGTGTGTGTGTGTGTGTGTGTGTGTGTGTGTGTGTGTGTGTGTGTGTGTGTGTGTGTGTGTGTGTGTGTGTGTGTGTGTGTGTGTGTGTGTGTGTGTGTGTGTGTGTGTGTGTGTGTGTGTGTGTGTGTGTGTGTGTGTGTGTGTGTGTGTGTGTGTGTGTGTGTGTGTGTGTGTGTGTGTGTGTGTGTGTGTGTGTGTGTGTGTGTGTGTGTGTGTGTGTGTGTGTGTGTGTGTGTGTGTGTGTGTGTGTGTGTGTGTGTGTGTGTGTGTGTGTGTGTGTGTGTGTGTGTGTGTGTGTGTGTGTGTGTGTGTGTGTGTGTGTGTGTGTGTGTGTGTGTGTGTGTGTGTGTGTGTGTGTGTGTGTGTGTGTGTGTGTGTGTGTGTGTGTGTGTGTGTGTGTGTGTGTGTGTGTGTGTGTGTGTGTGTGTGTGTGTGTGTGTGTGTGTGTGTGTGTGTGTGTGTGTGTGTGTGTGTGTGTGTGTGTGTGTGTGTGTGTGTGTGTGTGTGTGTGTGTGTGTGTGTGTGTGTGTGTGTGTGTGTGTGTGTGTGTGTGTGTGTGTGTGTGTGTGTGTGTGTGTGTGTGTGTGTGTGTGTGTGTGTGTGTGTGTGTGTGTGTGTGTGTGTGTGTGTGTGTGTGTGTGTGTGTGTGTGTGTGTGTGTGTGTGTGTGTGTGTGTGTGTGTGTGTGTGTGTGTGTGTGTGTGTGTGTGTGTGTGTGTGTGTGTGTGTGTGTGTGTGTGTGTGTGTGTGTGTGTGTGTGTGTGTGTGTGTGTGTGTGTGTGTGTGTGTGTGTGTGTGTGTGTGTGTGTGTGTGTGTGTGTGTGTGTGTGTGTGTGTGTGTGTGTGTGTGTGTGTGTGTGTGTGTGTGTGTGTGTGTGTGTGTGTGTGTGTGTGTGTGTGTGTGTGTGTGTGTGTGTGTGTGTGTGTGTGTGTGTGTGTGTGTGTGTGTGTGTGTGTGTGTGTGTGTGTGTGTGTGTGTGTGTGTGTGTGTGTGTGTGTGTGTGTGTGTGTGTGTGTGTGTGTGTGTGTGTGTGTGTGTGTGTGTGTGTGTGTGTGTGTGTGTGTGTGTGTGTGTGTGTGTGTGTGTGTGTGTGTGTGTGTGTGTGTGTGTGTGTGTGTGTGTGTGTGTGTGTGTGTGTGTGTGTGTGTGTGTGTGTGTGTGTGTGTGTGTGTGTGTGTGTGTGTGTGTGTGTGTGTGTGTGTGTGTGTGTGTGTGTGTGTGTGTGTGTGTGTGTGTGTGTGTGTGTGTGTGTGTGTGTGTGTGTGTGTGTGTGTGTGTGTGTGTGTGTGTGTGTGTGTGTGTGTGTGTGTGTGTGTGTGTGTGTGTGTGTGTGTGTGTGTGTGTGTGTGTGTGTGTGTGTGTGTGTGTGTGTGTGTGTGTGTGTGTGTGTGTGTGTGTGTGTGTGTGTGTGTGTGTGTGTGTGTGTGTGTGTGTGTGTGTGTGTGTGTGTGTGTGTGTGTGTGTGTGTGTGTGTGTGTGTGTGTGTGTGTGTGTGTGTGTGTGTGTGTGTGTGTGTGTGTGTGTGTGTGTGTGTGTGTGTGTGTGTGTGTGTGTGTGTGTGTGTGTGTGTGTGTGTGTGTGTGTGTGTGTGTGTGTGTGTGTGTGTGTGTGTGTGTGTGTGTGTGTGTGTGTGTGTGTGTGTGTGTGTGTGTGTGTGTGTGTGTGTGTGTGTGTGTGTGTGTGTGTGTGTGTGTGTGTGTGTGTGTGTGTGTGTGTGTGTGTGTGTGTGTGTGTGTGTGTGTGTGTGTGTGTGTGTGTGTGTGTGTGTGTGTGTGTGTGTGTGTGTGTGTGTGTGTGTGTGTGTGTGTGTGTGTGTGTGTGTGTGTGTGTGTGTGTGTGTGTGTGTGTGTGTGTGTGTGTGTGTGTGTGTGTGTGTGTGTGTGTGTGTGTGTGTGTGTGTGTGTGTGTGTGTGTGTGTGTGTGTGTGTGTGTGTGTGTGTGTGTGTGTGTGTGTGTGTGTGTGTGTGTGTGTGTGTGTGTGTGTGTGTGTGTGTGTGTGTGTGTGTGTGTGTGTGTGTGTGTGTGTGTGTGTGTGTGTGTGTGTGTGTGTGTGTGTGTGTGTGTGTGTGTGTGTGTGTGTGTGTGTGTGTGTGTGTGTGTGTGTGTGTGTGTGTGTGTGTGTGTGTGTGTGTGTGTGTGTGTGTGTGTGTGTGTGTGTGTGTGTGTGTGTGTGTGTGTGTGTGTGTGTGTGTGTGTGTGTGTGTGTGTGTGTGTGTGTGTGTGTGTGTGTGTGTGTGTGTGTGTGTGTGTGTGTGTGTGTGTGTGTGTGTGTGTGTGTGTGTGTGTGTGTGTGTGTGTGTGTGTGTGTGTGTGTGTGTGTGTGTGTGTGTGTGTGTGTGTGTGTGTGTGTGTGTGTGTGTGTGTGTGTGTGTGTGTGTGTGTGTGTGTGTGTGTGTGTGTGTGTGTGTTCCGGGTTTAACCTGATTCTGTCAAGCACAGACAAGGTTCAGTGACTCACCTGAGGCCCGAGGCACTGATGTACTTCTTGTTGCAGGTGTTGCAGGTGTAAGGCCGCTCGTTGGTGTGTAACCGCTTGTGCAGCTTGAGGTGAACGAACTGAGTGAACTTGGCGGGGCAGAGGTCACAGGCGTAAGGTTTCTGGCCCGAGTGTAACCTCATGTGTGTCTTGAGGTTGGAGGTGGAGCTGAATCTCTTCTTGCAGATGTCACACTGGTGGGGCTTCTCCCCCGTGTGGACCAGGTGGTGCTTCTGCAGGTGTGCCAGCTGAGTGAAACTTTTGATGCACACGTTGCACTTGAAGGGTCGCTCTCCGGAGTGTGTTCTGAGGTGCACCTTCAGGTTAGACAGCTGCCCGAACGTCTTGTAGCAAACGTTGCACTCATAATGCATCTTTCCGTCTTTCTTCTGCAGGGGGTAAGGCAACGACCGGTAACCCCGACTACTATTGGTGGGGGAGGAGGAACCCTGGGAGGATGGGGAACCCTGGGAGGAATGGGAGGAGTTGCTGGAGGGAGGGGAATGCCCTGACTGGTTGTTTGGGATGGAGATGGTGAGGCGGTGGTCCATGGGCACGGATCCTTGACTGGTGGGCGGGAAGTTGCCGTTGTTGCCGTTGTAGCCGTTGTAGGAGTACATGTTGAAGTGTGGCGACGAGAACATCTGTGAGACGGGCGCCCTGTAGCTGCTGTTAGTGGGGGGCGGCTGTGTGGCGTAGGTCACCTGAGGCGGCGGGGGGGGCGAGGTGTAGCAGGCTGAGCCGGGCTTCTGGGTGGAGGAAGAGTCGGGTGAGATCTGTTGGTTGGAGTCAGAGTTACAGTAAATCCGTTTGTAGCTGTAGTCCTGAGTGGGTCCCGAGGAGCTGGTGGCACTGTCGGGCTTGTAGTGAGCGTCGCTGGGCAGCGCAATGTGGACAGGCTCCTTCAAGTCTCTTGGCGCCGCAGCAGGAGCCAAGTGGGTGGTGTCTGCCTCATCCTTGCCGCCAAGCCGCCGCAGCAGGATGTTCTCCAGAATGGAACCAGAGGATCTTGGGGAGCCCATCTGTGTGTCGGGAGGCACTGGCACCCGTGTGTCGGCAGCCACTGCGTGCCTGGCCTCATGGTGGCCCGGATGCCGCGCGTCGGGCTGTACCGCATGTCGGGTGTCAGGCGGGATAGGCAGTCGCGTGTCAGGCGCCACCGTCACCCTGGGGTCTTGCGGTGGCATGACAGGGAGGCGCGGCGGCATGTTAGTCACCGAGGAGGACAGGCCCTGCAGCCTGGACATGGGCGGTAGTGGCAGGCGGCCAGGAGGAAGGCGCGCGTCATGTGACTGAGGCAGTGGCAAGCGGCTCATTGTGGACAAACCCATGCGGGTGTCAGTCACTTGTGGTTGCCTGGTGTCCGGGGACACTTGGTGTTTAGTGATGGTGATGCCCGGCGCGGCGGTGTCTGGCAACACGGGCATGCGGGAGTCTGGGAACACCTGTGCGGGACGAGGTTCGGAACGCATCGCTTCGGCAGGGCGGGGCGCGTCGGGACGACGAAGGGACAACTCCGGCAGCTGGTATCTCCGCACGACATGGGTGGCCACCTCCTGGGTACTCTCAGGCCGCTGCTCTTTTTCCATGACGGAGTCGATACGCTGCGCCTGTTCACTGAACTGTGGAGTGTAGTGGGGCAGCGGGGCGTAGGGCGGCGTCCGGCGAGGCGGTTGGGGTTCCTCGACCTCTCTTTTCTGTGGGTGGGTGAGGGCAGGAGAGGCCTTGGGCAGCGCCGCGTGGACTGGGGGGTGCGGCAAGGGTTGCGGCGTTGGTTCTGGTACGGTTGTCACCGGGGGCTCAGTAGGAGGCTGTTGATGCTCAAGGGAAGGCGACACAGACTTTTCCTTTTCGGAGGAGTCTGAACCCGTGGACTTAGACCGGTAGTGGTAGGCTCGGGACATCTTTATCTTCACTTTACGGTACTCGTTGCGGAGCTCCGCCTCCTCCTCTTCCTGGCTGGGAACCTCTTTTCTTTTCTTCTTGCTGCAATCCAAGAAGAATGAACTCAGTCAGGAAGCATGAACAGAGAAAGAGAGGGAGGGAGGAGGAGAACAGGAGAAAGAACCAGGCAGAATAAATGTCATCTCATAACTTACCTGAAGTCGAGGACATAGTTGTTGTCTCCCTCGGAATCAGAGGAGTCTTCGGGCAGGTTAAAGTCATGGTGGTAACCGTTACTGTCATAACCTTCGTCTGACCTCACCGATCCCTCCGTCGGGGTTAGCTGGCCGTGGCGCGTCTCAAACTGCGTGGGAGACCCTTCAGAGGTGGACTGCGTCGGGGATATGGTTGAACTCTTGGCCGCTGACTCCTCCGGCTCGTCCTTCACCTCCACCTCGCTCACCTGCTGGCCTGAGGTGGGACGAAGAATGGGAAGGTCAGCCTTGGGGCACCACCTCCTCACTTTTATTTCTCGTATCCACTTAACGTCTTACATAAACAATGGACGTTCATCAACAACAGTAAGGTTAAACATTTACACAGAACACCTTTCATTCCTTATAGATGCTGAAGAATGTTGAGTATTTGCAACATATATAAATTAACTTTACCACCACCACCACTATCACCACCCACACGATAACACTCACGGATCTTAAGCAGCATTTGTTCGCCAGTGAGCGGGTAGTTCAGTCTAGTAGCGAACTCCTTGCAGTACCACACCAGCAGCTCTTGGTTGGGCAAAATTGCCTTGATGGTGTAGAAGTAAATATTCGACTGAAGGGAGAAACAAAAAACCAAGTTAGCTATCTAAACTGAAACTGAATCCAAAAATCATATTGAAGCAAAACTCACACATCGTCTCTGGCATATTGACAAGCCACACTACGTCTTGTCTCTTACCTTGTACTGGCAGGCAATAAGGTTTTGGGACTCAGAGCTGTACGCCGGATTCACGTAACGCATCCAGTTGGCTCTAGTGGTGTCGTAGCCATCAATGTAGTAGTAAAGTTCATCTCCACGATACACCTGAAGGAGGGGAAGAGGAAGGTCAGAAAAGGTATGCCATGATTGTTTGTGTTGTGTTTAGAAAGTGGGTGGTGACGGGTGTTTGGGAGGAGGATAAGGAGGATAAGGAAGATGAGGAGGAAGAGAAAGATGAGAAGGAGGAAGAGAAAGACAAGGTGGTAGGTGGAGGGGGAAGGAGGAGGAGGCATGATAAGTAAGTAGGAATCAAGGAGAAAAAAAGTGAAGGAGAGTTTAAATTTCACTCAAGAACTCTCAAAATATAGAATCAGGAAGAGATCAAGGTCGCACATTGCATAGCTTGAGGAAAGGAGGAAAAAGGCAAATGCACATACAGGCACACACACACGCATCAAGGGAGGGAGCACATAACTAAGGTGTAAGTACCAAGGGGTATCAACACACAACACAAGAGCGCGCGAGTAACACCACAACAACACTCACTAACCAACACATAAATACTATGACGCTGGAACACACAGATACAAGGTTACGAGGGTTGATAATAAGCTTACTGAACTGAAGCTTTGGCGGGAAGCGAAGTAAGCTGTGTTGGAGGGCAGCGATGTGCATGTTAAGTGGAGTGAATGCAAGGACATAACACAACCTTGATAAATAAGGAATTGAGGAAATAGGAAAACACACACATATACACTTGATAAAGATAGATCATTTGGTATTACTGAAGCACATAATTGGGATGGATGGTAGAAGGGAGACATTTTGTTTTAGTAAGGAGAGTGAAAGCCAAGACGTAAGGTTATAACAACACATCACTACCGACTTGTAACTGAACGCAATGTTATAAGGATGTTGAAGGGTTAGTGTGAGGCAACAAGGGATGAAGCGAGTGGGAGATACAGTCTAGGTAGAGAGAGAGGGAGAGGGCATGCAAGGTTACAAAATAAAACCTTCCAATCTTTACCTCCACGCGCTTGCCCAGGCCCAGATCCACCTAAAGGAAATAAGAGACGAAAAACCAATCACCAAATAGCTTAAAGTCAACGTGTCTTTCTTTAGTAATGTAATGAGTGAAGACTAAATATACAAGTTTTCCCAAAAACCAAGTGCGTTCCTTTAACGTAATTCCACCACCACCACCACCACCACCAGACTCTCAGAAGCTGTAGAATTCTAACACCACCTCCACTGCTCTCCCTCTTCCAGCAAGTAAGAGCAACAAACTTAAGAGTAACTTGAATAACCAGAGAGCAAAAATAAAACAGTGACGTCGTATTGTATTGCACTTGAGGGCGTATTGAGTAAGAGGTGGACGTACCTATGAAGAGGGAGGAGGGAGGAGTATCTTTATGCAACACACACACCTACGTAGTGTTATATAAATCACCACCTGTGCTCCTTTTATGAATGCAAGACAATACCCAGCTCGCCAACGCACCGCAGATACCTAGTCATGCGCGCTCTTTACGAACCCACAAAGGCCCAACACCACACCTTTAGGGACACCACAACGCCATCTGTACTCACCCGCCAAAAGTATTTCCTATTGGCTGTCTTGGGCACTTCATCTTTGGCGTAACGTTTGCCCACCAGAGGCCCGAACCGTGTGCCTCTGGGGATGTAATCAGTGCTCCAGATGCCCATGACCTGTAGGGGAGAAAGGGTAAGGCGTGACTCTCCTGCAGGGATGTATATGGTTGGTATTATATAGAGTTATGTACTAGTAACACGGACTGACTCAAGACGTAATAGAGTGAGAGAGAAAGAGAAAGAAGGAAAGATAGTTCCAGTACTTGAGAATTTAATGAGATAAAAAAAAAAAAAAAAAAAAAAAAAAAAAAAAAAAAAAAACTTAAGAAAGAAAAAAATAAACAATGACTTAAACTTTTCCTACAATAAGTACGTAAAAATGAGATGTACAATAATAATAAAGATAACAACTCGTCCTTGAAACACTACGAGGACAACCTTAACGCAACACTCACGTCTGATATGGTCCCGGAGGCCTTGAGGACGAGATTACGAGGGAGCGAGAGAGTGGCATGGTTCGGGCAGGTCTCTTCAATAGGTGTATCTGGTACCAGGTAGACAGCCCTCTCCTCCCAATCCTCCTCCTTGATCGAGTCAATATCCCACTCCTCCCCCATCTTGGCTGGCTGTTGAAGAGAAGAAAAAATGGAGATAAGAGAGAGGGAACACTTGGCATGGGAGGGGAGGGGAATTAAGTAGGAATTGTGACATCGTTTAAGAGGCGTGGAGGGGATACGGGTTGGGAGATAGATAGAAGGAAGGAGATAGATGGGAGAATGGATGGGAAGGGACGAAATGTGGGGATGGAGGGAGTGAAGGGGAGTGAAGGAGGGGGTTAAGGGGGACATGGAGGCCTGGCAACACTCCCGGCTCTCCGCCATTCAGATCAAAGCAGCAGAGTGTAAATCCTGGCAAAAAAAGAATCACAGCAACAGACAAACAAACAAACAAACAGACAGACACCCATAAATCTTTACACACAGACACACAAAAACGAGAAAAAAAGAAGGAAAAAAAAAAGATTAACCTGAACCAGAATACAAACGAAAAACAGGAAAATAATGAAATGCAATTATTACCACCAATTTATAACTTGTCACTTAAGAGAAGATTCATTAAGGAAATTTTAGATAAGAGTGAAGGGATAAGATAGATTTTTTCTTTTACTATTTGTCCTTTGTTATTCCTTTAGACACTCACTCACTCACTCACTCACTCACTCACTCACTCACTCACTCATTCAGGTGCTTTAGATCAATACTCACCATCTGTAGTTTGAGTTAGAGGAAGCAATAACACATGGCGAGGCGAGGAATGGCAAGCAGCTGTATCCTCGAAGCTTCAAAATCCTGCCGTTCTGAGGAAGACAGAGAAAAAAAATTAATTACAGACAAACTAAACACAACAACAAAAAATAACACGTAAAAAAAGCTGAATCATCGCTGCCTTCAAATTATTATCTAAAGTATTTTTATTAAAGAAAATGGGACACTATGTATGAGGAACAATTTTAATGAGATGTACAGTGAGTCATGTATTTTTATTCTGTCACATCCAGGTGTTCAAGACGACAGGTAAGCCACGTGTAGAATTTAATTATTGAAACTAATTAATTACACGAGGCGTTCACACACTAATATTAATAATAATAATAATAATAATAAAAATAATGATCCCGGAAGTAGAAAATACGTGGAGGTAATAATAAAAATAAGGAAAGAAGATAAAACAAAAGGAAAGATAGGAAGAGAGGAAAGGGAAAGAAAGGAGGAAGGAAGGAAATGTGATGTGAGAAGGGAACAAAGGTAAGGAGGAAAGAAAGAAAGGAAGAAAGGAAGGAAGGAAGGAAGGAAGGAAGGAAGGAAGGAAGGAAGGTTGAAAGATATATAAAGAAAGAAAAATAACACAGGACACACAACAACAAACAATCACACACAAACACGCTAAGCTCATTGACCACTCACTAACACCTCAGATAAAAGTCACCTATAATCTTGAACACATTATACACACACACACACACACACACACACACACACACACACACACACACACACACACACACACACACACACACACAGAGGGGTGAATAACCTTAGTGGTCCTGAGCTATGCCCTCGCTGCTTCAGGTGTACCCAAGGTTTTAAATCAACGACCGAAACACCTGTGTATATGTCCTCCCCCTCATCTCCCTCCCCTGCCCCCTTTTCTCCCCCCCGTCCCCGCCCCCTTCACCCCCTTCTCTCCCCCCTTTCCTCTTCTTTCCTTTCCACGAAGCAGCTGCTACCTAAGTCTAATTTTGTCCTTCTAGTGTGTTCTCTCTCTCTCTCTCTCTCTCTCTCTCTCTCTCTCTCTCTCTCTCTCTCTCTCTCTCTCTCTCTCTCTCTCTCTCTCTCTCTCTCTCTTTCTGAAATTGCGTCGTAACTTTTCATGTAGAAACACCATTAGTTATACTCTATTAGTGTGTGTGTGTGTGTGTGTGTGTGTGTGTGTGTGTGTGTGTGTGTGTGTGTGTGTGTGTGTGTGTGTGTGTGTGTGTGTGTGTGTGTGTGTGTGTGTGTGTGTGTGTGTGTGTGTGTGTGTGTGTGTGTGTGTGTGTGTGTGTGTGTGTGTGTGTGTGTGTGTGTGCGTGCGTGTGTGTGTGTGTGTGTAAGTATGTGTGTCCTGTAAGAATTTCCTCCCCATTCCCACACTTGGATCAACCATGTGCCAGGCTCGTGACCCACAAACACACCTGCAAGCCTAGCGCAGGTGTGTAGGTGTGTGTCTTTATAATAGTAGTACCAAGTTCACTGTCACTCTCTCTCTCTCTCTCTCTCTCTCTCTCTCTCTCTCTCTCTCTCTCTCTCTCTCTCTCTCTCTCTCTCTCTCTCTCTCTCTCTCTCTCTCTCTCTCTCTCTCTCTCTCTCTCTCTCTCTCTCTCTCATAACAATCTCAAGGACGTCTTAACTTGCCAAGTTGAGTCTAAGTGAGGTATATGACCCTTAGTCTCTTCACCCTCCACTCTCCCTCTTCCTTCCACTCTCCCTCCTTCCCTCCACTCTCCCTTCTTCCACTCTCCACCCTCCCTCCCTCCCACCTCCCTTTCTTTCGTCAACAAACTAACCTCCCCTCCCTACCATCCCTCCCCTCAGTAGAAATCAATAAAGAAATTTTGAAAAACATGTATTCATTTTGTCTATGTTATGATTATTTTCTGTATATTTTTATCAACAATATTTTCCATCACGAGTTTGCATATTTTAGAACGATTACGTCTCAGAGATTTTCGTCCACTTGGTTTAAAAGCTTTTGAATTTTTTTTTTAAATTCGTCCTTCTTTGTGTCTATTTCGGAAACGTTCACTTATGCAACACTTTATTCTCCATTTGTACCCTGTGTTATCCTTGTCCAACGCTCCCTACTTTTTTTTTAGAACTCTTTAAGTACCACGTTTACTTTTTATCCTCTCCCTCTCTATGTTTCAAAATCTCTCCTTCTCTTTCTCTCTCGGTCAGTACCTCAGTGACGTAACCATTTTAAGTAAGCAATCAATGGATTCCTGACGTCACAGGTTAGTCATAAGTATTTTGCCTCACCTGTCCTAGCTTGCCTTGGTTCAATGCACCCCTCTCACTCCTTTACTAATAATGTTTACCAGGTAATTTTGAAGGTATTTCCAAACATGCACGACCCCACACGCACACTCCTTTGTCCTAACACACACACACACACACACACACACACACACACACACACACACACACACACACACACACACACACGTAACAACTGAGGACCTTCTCTCATTCCTGCTGCAAGAAGACAAAGAGAGTCATGAAAATCGATACACGGATGAAGAAACGCAAAAAAAAGATAACACAGAGATAGATAGATAGATACATAGATAACGAGAGAGAGAGAGAGAGAGAGAGAGAGAGAGAGAGAGAGAGAGAGAGAGAGAGAGAGAGAGAGAGAGAGAGAGAGAGAGAGAGAGAGAGAGAGAGAGAGAGAGAGAGAGAGAGAGAGAGAGAGAGAGAGAGAGAGAGAGAGAGAGAGAGAGAGAGAGAGAGAGAGAGAGAGAGAGAGAGAGAGAGAGAAGGGGTTGGGGGGGGGCAAAGGTAAGCACGAGTCAATGACCTTCAACATGAGCCTGGGTGTGTCAGGTGCCCATTACCTGTGTTACTGACGGACAGGTGAGGTCGAGTCCACAGGTAACAACACACATTCACATAACAACATCAACCTCACCTGTAAAAATTTCATTAATTCATTATTTCCTGTATTTTTTATTTTTTTAATTTAATTTTTTTCAATGTTTCGTTTTAATTTGACTTCCTTGTAATATTTGCGCAGTGACTTGCTCTTTTTTTTTCCGTTTTCTTTTCGTTTGGTTTTAGTTTATCTAGAATTCATGTTTATATTTTCTCTTCGTCTTCTTCCTAGTGTCACGTTTCATTTCAAATCCTTTCGTGTTTTTTTTTTTTTTATTAAAGAGAGATGTATGAATTTATTTTTTTTTCCTTTTCTATAAAGCTGTGATTAATGAGTTTTTTTTATAGCTTTTTTTCTGCATCAAAGTCTTTGGTGAAGGTCGTTTTTATGTTGAAATGTGAGGCGAGTTTAAATACTTTTTTATCTTTTACTTTTTAGTACTTAAGCTTATAAGTAAACACACACTCATAGCACGCAAGGCTTAAATATTATGTTAGGATTCACACACACACACACACACACACACACACACACACACACACACACACACACACACACACACACACACACACATATACACGTGTCATGTTCCTCATACACACACACAAAACAAAAGAAAAAAATATAAAAACAGACACATTACACACACGAAAACATGACACAAAACACATCAGTAAGGGAGAGGGTATCGAACCTAAGCTGCCCACGTTACGCGCAACTAAAGTGTACATTAAACCATATCCACACCACTTAATATCCTCCTCCTCTTTGCCTTCATCTCCTCTTACTCTCCCGCAAACTCTTCCCCTTCCTTTCCCTCTCTCCTTTCATAGTAAACACAACAGTCATCTCCAAGGATACATCAGGACACTTCCCTCCCAAGGACACCCCAAATTTATCCTCCCAGAGTCATCATGAGCTGCCGACCCAACACTGTTCCCAAGGCAGGAGTGTGTGGAGGTGTGGGGGGTGTGAGGGGGAAAGCGAAGAGGGAGTAAACGAAACATTATGGAACGTACGATAGATTACACAAGCGAACAGTGCCTAATGCGTCACCTGGTCCGCCGAGAGACCTTGAAAACCAGACGAGGGTGCCACTGGGTGAATGACCTGAGAGTGCCAGCGCCTCCCAACGCTCCGCCGCGGCACTGGCTTAGGCTACGGAGAAAGGCTTGCCAGGTACTTGCTCAGAATACACACCAGCGTGAGGGCAATGGCTGGGACACTTAGTACTCCAACGGCGCTCAACAAAAGAGATCGTGAGGCAGTTAAATCCCTTTTGCTCGTCCGTAAGTTTGTTTCTGGAAGGTGAGTTTGACACCTGGATGTGACGGACGGAAGGACGGAGCGTGCCACCTCCCTCACGTGACGATGGAGACTAAGGAGGCTCTGTCACCCTGACCGTGGCCTCCTGACACGCTTCATAACACCCACACATCGATGGGTGTTCAGCAGGGTGTTCTGTATCGCATTCTCTCTCTCTCTCGTAACGTTATCATTTGTGTTCAGATTTTTTTGTGTTTTTCAGGTCTTTCTCCTTGTGTTGTTATCCTGTCGCGTTATCAGTGCCGGAGACTTGTCATTATTCAATGCTCAACTGACAATGTATCGTTCCATCATATCGCCCCACCGTCCCCCTTCCCTCCCCTGCCCATCCCTGGCTTACCCTGACCACCCTTCCGAAACCCTGTCGTGTTCCTGCTAATGAAATGCATAGAAGGCAATGAAGGGGAAGAAAGAGAGAGAGAGAGAGAGAGAGAGAGAGAGAGAGAGAGAGAGAGAGAGAGAGAGAGAGAGAGAGAGAGAGAGAGAGAGAGAGAGAGAGAGAGAGAGAGAGAGAGAGAGAGAGAGAGAGAGAGAGAGAGAGAGAGAGAGAGAGAGAGAGATATATATATAGAGAGAGAGAGAGAGAGAGAGAGAGAAAAAAAAAGAAGAAGAAGAAGAAGAAGATAGACATACATACAGACAAACAGACTGACAGAGAGAAAGAGGTAGGTAGTAGAGGAAGGCTGATGAAGGACAAAGATAAGAGTAGTATAGTATATTACACCCTATTCCTCCCATACAGTAAAGGACACACAACACTTGTTCACACCTACTAATTAACATGGAATAGGTGCGGCGTTCAGAGGGAAGAGAAGAAAGGTACGGTGTGTGTGTGTGTGTGTGTGTGTGTGTGTGTGTGTGTGTGTGTGTGTGTGTGTGTGTGTGTGTGTGTGTGTGTGTATGTGTGTGTGTGTGTGTGTGTGTGTGTGTGTGTGTGTGTGTGTGTGTGTGTGTGTGTTCTAATGAGTTTATGAACATGCATTTCACATGTTTAATATCAAGTTGTTAATGCAATTTTCCGGAATTAATTTACAACTAACATTAATACCATCTCATTAGTCATGGCTTAGCAGATCCCAGGTCGACCTTAAACTGTGAAGGAATGAACTCGAGGTTGCGTGAGTATGTGAATCTCTCCCCCCCCTCCCTCCCTCACCTCCCTCTCCCTTAGTGCACAGGTGTGAGGCTAACACACCTGCCGCATGTCGACACATGTGTTACTTGAGCCGGGCAGGAACGAGTGACAGAACAAACCTAATGTAATAACCCGTGAACGTAACTCAAAGAAACAAAGGATCAGATACTAACTACATGACTATGATGTAGCATAAAGGATGTTGACGTTCGTTCATTTACATCTTAACGTCACTTTTTAATACCATGAGGATGAAAATACTAAGAAAAAAAAAATTCTTCCACACTTTCCTTAGCGTGCTCCACCCCGCCTCCATCCCCGGCTTTGCAGAGTTCATTGCCGCCTCCACCTAGTCGTTACTGATCACCTCCTTACGTGGAAAGGTCTGTAAAGTGGAGTTGGTTTATGGCGGTACATAAACCCGTCTCATCAGGACCTTGTAGTGTGGTACAGTTACACTTATCTGTATTTTTTCCTCGGCAGTGACAATGAGAGATATGAGTCTCGTTAACTTGCTTCCTCATGAAAAGATAATAATGACTAAAAATTAATATAAACTTGTTATCCTCAGCTATTTTCCACTTATATGAAAAGTAAACTGTCTGATGATATTTTTTCTTTGTGTGGAGTGTTGACGTTACAGGAAATGTTATGTATGAATATTAATTTCTTTCAACCAGGGAAACATTCACTAATTTATTCATCTATTCATTTTGTATCTAGCAACATTATATTCTTATTTCCGTTTTTTTCTTTCTATTGCAATGTTAGAAAAATTCGTGGTTATAACGCATAAGGAAAAGTTTAATGTAAATATTAACATCTTTCAAACACGATGACTTTTACTAGTTATCTAGAAATACATTTTTGTTATTCAATCCTTCACTTTTTTCCTTCTAAATGCGCATTGGACGATGGTGCACGACTTTCGTTCTTCGGTCCAAGGACACTCCATCGGGTCATTAGCCAGCAGGAAGATTAGAAGTGAAGACTACCTGACTTGGCACACCAGGCACCTCTCTACTCCGTGACCCTGCCATCTCCGCACCACTGCCACCCCCTCCTCGTCCTCTTTACCACCACCACCACCACCACCACCACCACCACTACCCTTGACAACCCTTCCAGATATGTAATAATAATAATAATAATAATAATAATAATAATAACAACGGTGAGTGACATGCCATTACGTGTTAGTTTACATTAGTGTCAGTGATGGTCATTAATATACACATAATAAATAAAAAAACCAGGATTAAAACAAGTTGGATACATTATATATCTTATACACGTTCTATACATCACTAATATCAGTTTACGTTCGTGACCTTCCGTAACTTATATTTCGGTGCTATCTTGACACAGTAGATAGATGTGCAACGAGTCATGACCACAAAACCTCTACTTACCTACGTGTGTGTGTGTGTGTGTGTGTGTGTGTGTGTGTGTGTGTGTGTGTGGGTGGGTGGGTGGGTGGGTGGGTGGGTGAGTGGGTGTGTGCGTGCGTGTGTAATAATATTTTGAACTATTTATCAATTCAATTGTGACTCGCATTTAATGTAGCAAAGTCAAGTTTATTGAAGTATTTGAACCAAGGTCATTATCTTTCACTTATTTTCTTATGTTTTCCCTTAAATAACCTCGATTCTCCCTTCCTCTTCCACCTCCATCCTTAAGATTATCCCATGTCACTCCGCTCTCGCTTCTTCCTCTTCCCTCATCATCTTAACCTCCTACTTCCGTCTTTCCCACGACTTATTCAATCCTTCATACATTCTTATTAACTTTGAACGCCTTATTTTAATTTTCAAAGCTTTCAAATGTTTTTTTTATGATTTTTTTATATAATTTTCCTGCTTGATATTTGTTTTTCTGTCCATCCCAATGCTACACTTTTTAACCTATGCGCGTGTCTCATAAATATTACTTCTTTCTTTTCATTCGGTTCTTCTGTCTTCCTCTTCTTCGCATTTAATTTCAACTATCATTCTTCCTGTTCTCTTTATTTCTGTCTTGGCATTTAAGTTTTAGCATTTTCTTGCCTGCCACTATGTACGTAAATGTTTCTTATTTCTCATACTGTTGATTGTTCCTAATTCTCTCTCGTGTTTTTATATCTCCTTAAACATAACATTGCTTTATCTCCTTCATTGTCCTTATTCATTCCTCTCCGTCACTTCCCTCTCTCTCTTACTTTTCCCTCTTACACCTCCTCTTCCTCTTCTACTTTTAATTTTTTCCTCCCTCTGCTTCCTCATTGTTCTCTCATACTGTTCTCCATGGCCTCTTGCTCCTCCTCCTCCTCCCCCTCACTTCCTTGTCGTCCTCGCTTGCCTACCGTCTGAAAGCAGATAAGTCTTACGCCTACAGTCACATGCTTGCCAAGGAATGTGTGATGAATAATTGTTTAAGTAAGGGATTGCAGTGTCAAGTGCAATGCTAATCCCGCACCTCACCCGTGGCAACACTTCTGACCTGACCTCGACGCCACATGACCCTACTTAACAGCTCCACTTGACACGAGCAGAACCTGACTGGCAGCTACGTGACATGATCCAAGCTGACGTGACCTTACACTAGATGATCTCGCTTCTCGTGACCTGATCTGACCTTACTGATTGAGTGAGTTGGGTGAGCGATAAGGTTAGTGGGTGAGGTATGGGATGTGGGAGTTATGCTTGGTTTAGTTACGTGAGAGATGTGTAACTTTGATCTTCAGTTGAGTGTTGAGATTTGTAATCGTGTGGAACTTTAAGACAGTGATGAATTTATAATGCATACTAAAAATACCAACACACACACACACACACACACACGGGATAAATGTGTACTTACGCATCTAAGCTGTGGTTGATAAGGACATCAAGCTCCTTCACTTTCACTATGACTTGCCTCTCCCTCTGTCTTCCTCTTACTCTCTCCCTCTCCCTCTCTCACTCACTCACTCACTCAACCCTTCCTCGTGGCGTGACCTTGACTTGTCTTTCCTCATTGAGCAAGACTAAATCAAGCTGTTGTAATATTTTTTCTTCCTTTTCCTTGGTATTTCACCGTATTTTTTTCTCTCACCGTTACTGGTTAGCTGAGAGGCTTTCCATCACACTTGGAAGTCACTTAAGTGTTTCAATAAACCTCTGTCCTTGTAGGGGTCCCAATACTCCCTGTAGTCACGCACAAACACACACACATACACACAACGTTTTAGTGAAATTACAACGAAGTGAACACCAACTTGAAGCGATCAAAACTCGCACTTGAGCCTCGCCTCTGAAGGACAACACCTGCGGAGGCTCGTGTGGTCCTCCGCCACTAACACTTCACACCAAGGCGACGCAGGAACTCAACGTGCCCGTGTTCATCTCTGCGGCGTAAGAGGCCTGAGGCGTGTCGGGTGGCATGCATGAGAGTGGCCTAGCGTGGTCGTAGCAGCGAGGGTGTTTGTGTTCGTGTGCGGCTGTGTGTGTATGTGATCGCTAAGTACTGAAACTCCAAGCGTCGTCCCTCTGGCAAGGTGAGTTGCCACACGCCGCCGTCAAGGCATTGTGGAGTAAGGAGTGAGCGAGGGTGGATAGCAAAGGAAGGCTGAGCATCTAATAATATTATTGAGACGTGACTTGATGCCTAATGATCAGCCAGCGTAATGCATTAATACATTTCTTCCTGTCGATCTGCCGATTAGTAATTTGTTTTGGGTGGTCGAGGGAAGGGCATTCACCTCGCACACTGCCGGGTCCAACAAACACTATTGATCACAATTTGACGTGATGCACGGCTGTCATTTTTCTCCTCTCGTGAATACCTCAAGACGTTTCAGGATATTTTTGTTCCCTGAATGAGATAGAAGACCCCCCCCCCCCCCTGGCATGTCATCAGAACATTACTCAAGGCGCCAGGACTCCGGTTTTTCACTCTGTACTGACGTCACAACATCACAGGACAAGTGAGCATGATTTCAGTGGTGGCCTTTCAGGTCTGTTCGGTTCACCCCAACACTCGGCCTCTCACGGCAGGTTATTCAGTTAAAACTCAACGGGAATATACATAACAATTGTCCCTGTGTGCCGTCACCCTCCCCGTTGGCACTCACTAACTGCCAAAGGTCGATTGGGTTGAAAATTCACGTGCAACTTAACCAGAGAATTGGTTGACCGTTCCCCCCGGGTACTCATGTTATTCCTGTGAGGTGTCCAGGTAAGGAGGGAGGGGGGAAGGGTGTGCGGGGTGAGGAAACGTCATGAGGGTAAAATTGTGTCGCCTCTTAGCAGCCTGGCACCCTCACCTTGGCCTTGAGAGCCTCGTCAGGGGTGCCAGGGTTCACTGACGCAATATCTCGCTACAGGCCTCTCGGGAGCACGTCAGCGAGGCCTCTCCGAACTCACGCACGCACTTGCTCGCAGTAGGAAAAAACAAATGCAATGATGATGACGATGAAAACTTGAAGGACAGTGTGTAGTGTGTTCCCTACGCCGCCACACACAGCCTGTTGCTCCTTCACTTCAAGTATTAGTTTAGATACTTGAAAAAATACATACTTGTGCGTCGCGACATCATATTGAAACAAACATTTAATACTTCTTATAAAATATATACAATAATTCAACGTTTGATGCAAGAATACTGTTAAAAAAAGCAGTTAAATAAAATAAACGAGAGTAATAGAAAGGAAATCATATTATGTCAAGGTCACTCAACTTCCGGATAGCCGTGACCGTGACCTCATGACCCCCGCTGGGATGTGGGTCACCTACTGTCCTGTGACGGCACAGTGACGGTTTATGCCTTTGACCTCTGTGTGACCTTGCTTCCAGGGCGAGGACAGGATTCAGTGAAGGCCACACTAGAAACCTGTTCCATCCACCACTCGCTTCCCTCCCTCCCCACCCTCCACCCCTCATGAACCACCCCTCCCCACCCATGCACCTCCTCCCATCCTCCTTCCCTATCATGACAGAGGGACAAACTTTCCCTGTCGCACTTCTACACTCGAAAGGTTTTAAGTATTACGAGGAACAAGATAAGAAATAGATTAGGTAGATAAAGAAAAAAAGACCCCAGCCATAACCCAGTACAATAAAGTTACGAAAGCGGGGAAAGGACGAGGGAGGAGGAGGAGGAGGAGGAGGAGGAGGAGGAGGAAGGATAAAAAAATAATAATACATTCAGGGAGGGAGAGGTAAGAGAGGGAGAGGTGAGACAAGCAAAGGGAGAGCAGGATGTTACGTCATAGTCAACAGCGCAGCCAATAGCGGCCACTTATCCCCGCCAGAGGAACACAACTAAATCCCCTTCGCAGTGTTACAGAAGCGGAATTGTGGCGGGAAAGGATATGGAGCAGGAGGAGGGAGAGGAAGCCGCAGCCACCAAGGTCAGGGCACGAATCCTACTTTGGGCATCCATCCTTCCACTCCTACTCACTCAAACACTGCAACTCAACACGTAAACTTAACACCAAACACTACGCACTCACATATTTCACTCCTTTTGCAAAACACCTCAATGACACCCTTAAAGAATGAAATTTACTAACTATTCCTCTTGAAAACCGCGGGCAGTGCGTCGCCTCCCTCTTGCAACAGCGGCGGGAATGTGTCTGTTTAGCCTCTCATGTGCGTGTGGTGTGCTGGGTGGAGGCGAGGGAAGGCTGAGCGCTCCTTCCACTCTCACTTCTCGCAGCCAACTGAATGACAACCAAGGTCAGGAAGGGTCAGGGGAGCGGGGAGGGTATGAGGGGACAGACGGGGAGGAGACTGAAGAGGGGAATTTACAGAAGGAAATATCATCATTAGTAATGTAAACACAGTACATGTTGAAGCACGAGAGAAATGGCGAAGAGAAGAAGGAAAAAGAGATAAAGAAAGAAGAGGTAAAGAAGGAGAAGAGGTGTCCACTTCACCTGTCCACAACACACCTGGAAAGGGTTGCTGGTATGTAGTAGGTGACTCCTCCCATAAATTCTTATCGTCTCGTCCTGGTTCCCTGTCTGTCTAAATTTACGACTTAACTCTTTCTTTCTATCTATCTGTTTTTTTTTTTTCCTACTTGATTTCGTTCACTCGTCACTCAAAACTTATTGTATATTCTTTCCTTTTTATTGTATAGATTTTGAGTGGTTGTCATTTTATTCCTATTTCTACTGAGGATTAACAATTTCATTTCTCTTTCTCATCTATAAATAACTCTTCAATCATCCATCTTTACTAAACTATTCATCCACATTTTCCCTTTTCCTGCGTTAGTTCAAGGCGTGACAGTAAAATTTTCCTGTTAATCCAACCCTATTATTGACTTATTTCCATAGTTGTTTATTTTCCTCCCCCCTTGACCACCCCGCACTAGGTTACTGAGGTCAGGTGTCGAGGCGAGGTCAAAGTTCATCTGCACACCACTACTAAGCCCTTCCAATGACCCTTTTTATAGCCGTCAGGTCATAGAGGTCAAGGTCGGGAGTATTGACCCGGAGATGACCCATTTTGACCCAGTTTGACCTGACCTCTAAGAAAGTGTGAGGGAGAGGGGGGGTAAGAAGGATTTGGTTGAGTGGTAATTTGTGTTTTCATCTCCGTGTGGTTAATTGTGTTTGTGATGATTGTGCGATAAAGTAGTAGTAGTAGTAGTAGTAGTAGTAGTAGTAGTAGTAGTAATAGTAGTAGTAGTAGTAGTAGTAGTAGTAATAGTAGTAGTAGTAGTAGTAGTAGTAGTAGTAATAGTAGTAGTAGTAGTAGTAGTAGTAGTAGTAGTAGTAGTAGTAGTAATAGTAATAGTAGTAGTAGTAGTAGTAGTAGTAGTAGTAGTAGTAGTAATAGTAATAGTAGTAACTCATCTATTATTATTATTATTGTTGTTATTATTTCCGTTATTATCTTCATCATTAATCCCTTCTCAGATAAGACTGTTTTTGTTTTTTTATTAAATTTATCTTCATCGGAAGCAAAATCTCACTAAATCTAACAAATATAGAAAATAAAAGTTGACCTGCTGACCTCAAGGTGACGGACAGGTAAGGGATAATTACCTGAGGGGCGCAGAGGTCAGAAGGGAGGAGGACGCCCGTGACCTGACACGAGCAGGTCAACTAATACTATTTTCAGAACCAACTGAAGATTTAGACTCAGAATCACTTGTGTATAATAATCTAAAATACTTAATATACTTTTAATTTTTTCATGCGCATACCTAAGTAACATTAGTATTTGTATAGACAAGGATAATACAAATAGATATAACTCCACTTCACTTCTATGTCATCATCAGGTGTTCGATAAGTAATCAAACCAAGTGTATCATATTTTCTACCTCTCATAAATATCTTAACGTCAGCTATGAACTTTTAATCTCCATATAGGACCAGAACGAGAGGCAATGAAAGAACAAACTACACAGCGAGGTGGGAAGAGAGAGTTGGAAGGGGGGTTAGGGGGAAGGGAGGTGTTGGGAAAGTAGGAGGAAAGCAAAGGTAGGTACGATAGGAGGAGAAAGTATACATATTGTCTCTATTCACGTTCGATATACCCTTGAAGGTTTGGGTTCAGTGACTGATACGAAGATAAGGAACTGATAAACCCTTACCGGACCCTAATCAAACTTATTATTGACCGAGATGACCTGAACATACTCCTACAATTAAAAATATAAAAAAAACACGCAAAAATGTAGATAAATAAATTGATTGAGTGATAGATAACTAAATAAATATAAAGAGAATGTAGTGTTTACATTTTTATTGACCCTTACGTAACTTTTTGTTTGTTTAGAGATTTGAGATAACGTAAACACGATGCCAAAATAAACACTTAATATAGAGTAAAAAACGCACCACTTTCTGATGTGTTAAGATGCAAATATTCAAACGAGGGGACAGAAAAATAGAGAGAGAGAGACAGAGAGAGAGAGTGACAAGATCCAGGAAGCAAGAAGCAAAGGTATGCAGGTTAGGACAGGTAAGTACGTATAATTACAACAGGTGACGAAACCATATACACACTCTCTCTCTCTCTCTCTCTCTCTCTCTCTCTCTCTCTCTCACATGACGAAACTCACAGCATCATCATCACCACCTCCACCAAACACACTCTAGGAACAACATTTTTCCCACACAATCCGGCAGTGGTGGGCAGCTTCAAGATCAAGGCCAGGGCCTCCTACCTTCCCCTCCCTCCTCCCTCTCTCCTCCTCCTCCTCTCCTTCCTATCCTCCTCTCGCTCCTTCACACATCTTTTCCTTATCGCTACACCAGTCTTATGTCTCCCTCTTCGGATTGCCATACATACGTAACTGTTATCTGAGTTGTTATCGTTACTACCTCAGTTAAAAAAGTAAAAAACAGAGTGTGATTACTGTTGTTAGTTGGTTGTGTTGGTCCTGACTCAGCATCCTCCACCGGCTTGCCAAACGTACGATCACAATTTGTTGCATAGTTGGCATCTCTCAGCAATTGCACCATAATCACTACCCAGTCCACTTCAAAGGGGCGGTAATGGCGTCCAGGTTCAGGTCAATGGATAAAAAATAGTAAACCGTCACACTACTTTACACTTAGATAATAGTATAGGAATGATCGTTAGTTTCTGAAATGCCTCGCTCGCTGGCAGATCGGTCTTTGCAGAGTCTGTGGAAACTTTGCCGATTGAGTAAAGTCTCCTTGACCTTGACATGAGCGAGTGAGTCCACGCTTCTGTATCAAAAGGTCGCGCGCCTCATAATCCCCCGATGGAGTGACTCTCAGAATACTCATTGCCCTCCACATCACTGACTCTCAATAAGGAGATTACAAGGCTGAAGGGAACTCAAGAGGTGAAGCAAGCAAGAAGCGATGATTTACATGGATGACGGAGGCACGCGTGGAATAGTAAAGGAGGAAGAGGAGGAGGAGGAGGAGGAGGAGGAGAAGCTAGTTATCCTATACTTTGTTGCAGGACTGAGCTGAGGGAGGGAGGATAAGAAGAGGGAGTAAGTGAGGGAGTGAGGGAGGGAGAGAAGGAAGTACAGTGTTTAAGCCACGTCATAACCACCGCGTGTATTGCGTTACATGATGTCTGTTTTTCCTCCGTGTACGCTGGCTGGCTGGCTGGCTGTACGTACAATCAACCCAGCGACCGTCTTTTGTCATTAACGCATCCCATTCACTAGTAATGAATCGTCTATTAGTAATAAAAAAAGGGAAATAATGATATAATTCCCTCTAATCACCGGAAAACTAAAATTGCTTAAGTAGAAACCGACAAACACATAAAGAAAAAACAGAAATAGTAACGTCAGGAGAATAAATACATCCATTCATACACACACACACACACACACACACACACACACACACACACACACACACACACACACACACACACACACATGCACACACACAGGCACTTCCTCTGTAATACCAAACATACCATCCATTCATTCATACACATACACAATACCTAGGAGAAAAAAAAGAAAGAGAGTCTAGTTTAGGCATGCAAGCAACAACAGCCTTCACCATTGAGACTTTGTCCTTCAAGAGAGTCAGACTTCGCTACTCCCACGTCAGCCTGTGAGCGTCCTTCCCAGGCAAGCCACGTAAGAATTCTGAACCAACGAATGATGAGCTCGCGCTGAGGTGTCCTAATCCTATACTCCCCTCCTGCACCTCTGACCCTCACGCCACCTTCGCCTCTACTGCCCGCCCACCCCGCCCGCCGCCTCAGCCTTAGTGCGATCCTCCAGTGAGTCGCAATTCGGGGGTTCGTGAATGCAACATGTGCGTGGCTGGCGGGACGGACAACAACGCTGCTTGGACAACCTATCAACAAAAACTGATTGTCAAGCGAGAAAAAAAAAATCTCGTGGGTAGCATACAGAGGAGGAAAGGAGGAGCAGGAGGAGGAGGAAGAGAAGGAGGAGGAGGAGGAGGAGGAGAGGAAGAAGAGGAGGGAAGAGTGCACTATACTAGAAGGAGTGAAGGTCGGTTTTTGCGGTGTTGCAAGTGTCTGGAGGTGGTCTTTAGTACAAGGGCAAACTGGAGCATCCAAACCAAGGCCAAACCACCATGCTGCCAGGCGTCCCTTCCGCCGCACTGGGGTTCCCCTGCACAGGAGGAGGAGGAGGAGGAGGAGGAGGAGGAGGAGGAGGAGGAGGAGGAGGAGGAGGAAAGGGAGGGGTAGGCGGAGACATGTAATAGTAGGTGCCAAGAAGAATGATGCGCAAACTATATAAAAAAAAGTCTATATAAAAAACAGAAGCGAAATCTTTTGGAGCAGCGCCACGTTGTCATAAAGTACAACAAACTTCATTATATCCAACATGTCAGAGCGTTGGTGTGGCCGCCATGTTTTCCATATAATTTCGTCATCGCGACAGGATTTTGAAGGTTCACTGATAGCCAAGGAAGGAGGCGTCTCAAGGGCTGGGGACGAGAACGCCTTCACTTTATTTACACAACAATGAAATGTGAGATCGTGGTATCTTACGTACTCGCTGTATTTCACTCACTTGTTCTTTATCTACTATTTCTTTTATCTATATTTCGAGGTTGTTAATGTCTACATTTGAGCTTCATTCTACAGCGTTCTTTTATGAACGTCTATATATAAAGTTCTTGATTTCAATTTCCTGTCGCTCGATTCTTTCAATCTCTCACCCTGCATAATGACTTCCTTCCTCTCCACACTTCTCTTGCCTCACCCACCTGCCTCTACTCCCTTCCATCCTCTCACCCCTTGTCTCTCACAATCCTTTCCCTCCATCCCTCCACCCCTTCACCCCCTTTCCTCCCAAGCCTATGCAGCACGGCAGCCGCCAGCCCCTCGTCCCATCGCTCCCACCATACAGATTCTTACTCCTGCAGGACAAAAGGATCTGCATTGCTCCTCCGCGTGCAGGTGTCGATGGTGCCGAGTACCGTGTATGGGTCTCACTGCATTCCCGGGCCGCTGTAGGGAAAAGTTGGGATGCATTGCCTTTGTCTGGCGAGGGTAAAGTTTGCGACAGAAGAACTCGCTGTTGTAAGGGTTCACAATGCAGGTGAGGCTCGGGAGTGACAGGCTCCTCCTCCTGCCGCGTCACGGAGGTCGGGGCAGCGAGGGTATGGCACAGGGTTTTAGGTCTTAGTGACGGAATGAGCGGAACACTGCCTGCCCCCAACCCACTTGATTCTCATGCAGATGGAGGGAGATGCATTGGCTTTTTGTTATGTTAATGTAACTTCTGCAGTGTGGGACGCTATGGTGCCCCGGGGCGTAGGTTCTCAAGGGAGTGTGGGAAACAACAATGACTTGCACCTTTTGATAGAGTGACGAGTACTACATGAAGCCAGGCTGGAAATTTATCGCAAGGCTTAGTAGCATGGAGGCAGGAATGGGTGATGCAAGGCTGCTGGGATGAATATCAACGATGAAGTGTAGGCGAGGAGAATGTCTTTGTTTATTGAGCAAGGAATACGCGTGGAGTGGAGGGAGGCAGGTGAGGCAACACTATCACCTGTGGAACTCACTCGAGGCTCAGGTGACGAACCACAACCCTTGATGGGGCGGTAGGGTCAGGCGGGAAGGAGGGGGGAGGGCAGGAGGGGCACAGACCACATCACCATCCACAACCACACACAAAACGCTAAAACTTTATATAAAACAGAAAAGTAAAGCAGCACCAATCACAACCAGAGTAAAGTTAGAGATAAAGATTCTACAAACGAGAACCGATTCCCTCTTGACGGCACCTTTGAATCTAAGTCGGAATGCGTTTCTTGCTGTGGGAGATGAGCCTGTGGGGAAGGGAGGGGCAGGAGAAGGAGAAGGAGGAGGCTTTGAGGGGCATGAAGGGGGGTTGAGGGGCACTGAGACACTGATACATTAGTTCTGTTTTTTACTACGAGGCTTGAAAGGTCAGAGATGAAGGGTGGACACGTAGTTCATGATCAACTTGGTGACCTTGAGTGGATGGTGCGCTTCTCATTGTTTGGCAGGCTAGCAATGTCGTCCTGCCCCGCCCTCACCCTTACCTTCACCTTCATACCCCTCGCCCCTCGTTTCCCCCACCGTCCCTCCGGCCCTCTCTCAGTTCTTTGTGCCTCCCCTTAATCCTTCCCTCACTCTCCCTTTCCTGTCCGTGATGTCATGTTCTCATTCCATTCTCTGCAGCCTTCCTTCCTTCCTTCCCTCTCTCTTTCTCCCTCTCCCTCCTTCCTTCCTTCCTTCCTTCCTGCCTTGTGATATATATATATATACATTTTTTTTCTCTCCTAACCTAAGAGGAAGCTGTGAATTATTGTGTTTCCTTTTACTTCTGCCATCCCTCGGTAGTCTTATATTGTTCAGGGACGAGGGAAAAGTCCAACAAACACACGAAATTCAGAGGAAAATAAACGCTCAAGCAAGAAACTTCCCGGTAAAACATTATTCAAAGTCACGACACAAACACTGAAGCAAATCAATCCAAGGGGAAAAAAAAGGAAAAAAGGGAAAAAAAGAAGAAAAGGACAAACAAGGAAAGGGAATAAATAAACAGAATATAGTGTAAAATGCAGGAGAGAGAGAGAGAGAGAGAGAGAGAGAGAGAGAGAGAGAGAGAGAGAGAGAGAGAGAGAGAGAGAGAGAGAGAGAGAGAGAGAGAGAGAGAGAGAGAGAGAGAGAGAGAGAGAGAGAGAGAGAGAGAGAGAGAGAGAGATGAAAAAAGACAGTGTACAAAATATTCACGGCTTGCATGTCTTCCTGAGGCATAGAGAGGAGGAGGAAGAGAAGGAGGAGGAAGCGGAGGAGAAGGAGGAGGAGGAGAAGGAGGAGGAGGAGGAGGAGAAGGATATGGAGCAGGATTATGATAAGTAGGACCTATGCCACATATCCTTCACACCTCACCAAGGCTGTCATCCTTCTTAGCCGCCTTTCAGCCTGTTTCTCGCTCCCGTTCCTGCTCGTGTCTGTTGCGTTTACCTCAGTGCCTCCCTCGGCCTCGTCCTTTGTCTGTAGCGCGCCATCAGAGGCCGGGCGAGGCTGTGCAAGTGTGCGTGTGTGTGTGTGTGTGTGTGTGTGTGTGTGTGTGTGTGTGTGTGTGTGTGTGTGTGTGTGTGTGTGTGTGTGTGTGTGTGTGTGTGTGTGTGTGTGTGTTAGTGTGTGTTGCATCATCACCGTCCACTGAGCTTCAATATATCACTTCACACGTGGATGCATTTTTTCACCTGTTACGGAGATCCCTTGTGTAAGATTGAGACACGCACACACACATACACACACACACACACACACACACACACACACACACACACACACACACACACACAAAAAAAAAAAAAAAAAAAAAAACATTCTCCCTCTTCCTCTTCCCCTTCTTTCCCCTCTTCTTCTCCCCTCCCGTAAGACTCAGGTGTGTTTTCTATCCTGAAGAGCATGATTCCAAAATAAATATCCATAGGAACCTCACGCTCTTGGCCTCGGTCCCGCCTAGCACCTCGATCGGGGGTTCTCGTGCGCCAAATAAGGTTCCAATTCCAGCCACGAGTTCTCCTTTACCAGACTGGGTCGTGATAGTTACCATGACGGCTTCATGTCTGTCGTGGTAGCCTAATTTTTTTTTTTTTTATATTTACCTTTGCTGCAAGAAGCGAGTCTCTATCCTTTTTTGCATGTGTAGGGACTTATTTTTTCCCCTCTTGAGTGTTGTGTAATGTTTGTTAGGTGTCCTCTGAAGGAAGAAAACGTGAGGTGTAGTAGTTGTGAGCACTGACAAGTTGACAACCAGCACACCTGTACCTAGAAGGGGCTGCTCCAGGAATGCAGTTCACCTCCCAGAAACAAGACGCGTCCCTTGTTCTCTTAACGAGTTCACTTCTGGCGTCACGAAGGTAAGTATTTACGTGAGTGTCGGAGGTTGGTGTGAGGGCGAGCAGAGGTCAAAGGAAGCAGTTGTTGGTGCAGCAGCGAGGGAGTCATCGCAGAGAACCTAAAAACTCGTGGCCTTGAGGAACTTTTTTTTTCTTCCTTGCGTTTTCCTCAATCGCTGTCTCATACCAGCGCATCGGCGTGGCGAGGGTGGCTGCATGGCGACACTGCTACTTAGTTACCTGTGTCCTTCCCTTCACTGTTTTGTATTCCTGTTCTTCCTCTCATCTTTGCCGTTCATCTGGTTACCTGTCCCCTAACCTACCTGTCTAACCTACCTTCCTCGCCACACTCTCCTGTCCTCCAACGCACGTCTTTCTCGCCTTCCCACTTAACCCACGACTTTGCCCACTCATCCTGCCTTGCCCTCTCTGCGTGCCCACTCCCTGCTTTTGTCTAGTCCCGCCATCTGTTCCGATCACTTAGTTACAGAAGGACAAGGCCTCGAGGCACCAACCGTGGCCTTATTTTTCGGCTCAAGGGGGACCTGCTGAGGCCGTTCTGGTTCTTGGTGCGGAAATAAGAGTGTAGCGAGGCAGGGAGTCGTCCACGCAACTGATGCTTCCATTCGAGTGTTACATAAAGATTTCTGACTCCTTATTTATCTTACGGTCAGGTGATTCCCTCTACTGGTTAGTGAAGGACTGAATAGCCGCTGATCCAACACGACTCACCGCTGCGTCTTGTAGCAATATCAAGCTGGTCGTCTTCTTCGGCTCCTCAGCGAGTGTTGGGTCAGTTTCAATGAGTCACAGAGACCTGAACGACCACTCACTCATCTTCATATCGTTTCCAGCGCTGCGCAGTGACGCCGCCAACCCGCCCCTTCTCGTGTATCGTATGACTCTCAACGCGTCCTATTTCCTGCCCTAACTCGCTCATAAACAAGGATTGAGACGAGAAAAAGTGGAAAAAAAGTGATATTCGTGATCCATCCGAAGTTTCCAGTGTTAGGCAAGTACTGAACACCACATGCACTTAGAGGCGAGTCAATCAAGGGAGTAGAACCAGAAGCTCTTGTTGCCGATATAACCCCGCCAGGCCTCAAAAACCTGTTGTGTTGCAATGATGGATGACTCCCTCGTGTGTATCTGGCAATTATGACGCTGATGGCGATGATACAACTCTGTCATCGTCGATAGGAACCAACCCTCGTCTTGTCCCTTGATGGATTCACTTTCCTTCACTTTTTTTTTCTCTCCAAAGGGACGAGTAATTGGCAAGGTACAAGAGGAGGACTACTGGCTATACTTGACCTGCAGCGATTACCTTTGGTCGACCTTCGTGTTGCCTGTCCCTTCGAGGCTCACCATCCTTCCTGCCATTTAGGTGGAAGGTGAGGGGAAGAGGGGAGGGAAGGGAGGAGGACATACAGGGACGGAGGAGGAGTGAGGGGGAGGGAGGGCGGCAGGGGGTGCGCTGAAGGTCACCTTGGAACGCGCATCACTCCCACCCGCTTCGTCACCTGGGCAGCCCCGTGTCACGCCCTTGGTGCCACCCTCACTTAGGAGCGGTGCAGGCTATTTACCTTCCTCTCCACCCTTCGCGTCACTTCCTTCAGGCTTTACTACGCCGCCAAACGCTCTTCGGAGACGCACAGCAACGGGCGTCTGGCATCTGGGTAGGGCGGCGACGCAGAGACAGAGGCGGAGAGCGTCTATTCTTCCTTGATGGCGAGACAGCAGCGCCTCGCCAGCCAAGCATTGCGCAGAGCCAGGAGGGGAAGGCGAGCACGAAGCTTCAGTATACACGCGACAAAGCTTTCCTAGGGAGGCGCTCAAGGTCACAGGGCCACACGCAGGAAATCTGGCATCAGTGGAGGGAAGCTTCGTCCCTCCATCCGCAACAAAAAGACAACTTCCTCCTCCCCCTCCTCCTCTCCTCTCCCCTCCACCTCCTCCTCCTCTTCCTCCTAGTCTCCCCTCAACTGTGCCCTCCCTCTCTCCCTCACTCTGACTCTCACTCTTAAAAACACCTTTCCGCACCCTCTTTGCGAAGTTATTTGCTTAAGAAGTGACTGGTTGGCAGGCTGAAGGAGATTCTTTTGTATCTCTCTCTCTCTCTCTCTCTCTCTCTCTCTCTCTCTCTCTCTCTCTCTCTCTCTCTCTCTCTCTCTCTCTCTCTCTCTCTCTCCGTGCCCCGCCTCACCCTCCCATTTGTCACTGTAGCATTACGTAAAGGTGACTTTGGGAGGAGGGTGAACCAGGCTCAGGACGAGGCGGTTGCTTCACGATTTTGAGAAGGTGAGGATTAAGCAGAGTCATTTTCGCTTCGCAGACTGTGACTATGTGTGTGTGTGTGTGTGTGTGTGTGTGTGTGTGTGTGTGTGTGTGTTCCCTTACCCTTCCTTAATCACTCACAATGAATGTTTAAAATGCAATACAAAACGAAGGCTAGATATTTTTTTTTCTCTCTCTCTTGTCCTTGCTGCAGAAAATATCCAAGGTCAACAATTTTCACGGCATTAAAAAAAGCCTAACACAAGCCTATAACGCCCTCAAAACAGGTATTAAGTGAGCGTAGCAAATTCTAACAGAAGCTACAAGACCAATTACCTTAAAAAATATAAAAAAAACTTGCGCTATTGAAGCTACATTCCACCTCCAATCATCTGTAGAACCACTTCTTGTATCTCCCTGACCACACCCTCACCTCCACTACAGGCTGGAAACAGGGTGAGGGAGCAAGGTGAAGGTACAGGGTGAGGGTACAGGGTGAGGGGAGAGGAGCTTTTGAGGACGACTTATTCTGGGGAGGAGTAAGCACTGTAGGAGGGGTGAGGGTGAGGGTGGGTGGGAATGGGCGTCTCTTCTTTGTTAATCAGTGTAGTGTGAGGTGACGCGACTTCATGAGTGTCAGACAAGGTTCATGACAAAGGATTCTGGTTATAATAATGAATTGATCTCCTCTTCATTATCTTAATTTTGAGTACTTTTTCTACTCTTATTAACTACTTGGCGTGTGGTATTCTCCCTCCCTCTTCACCTATCATACACCATAACTACACATGTATAGATAATAGTTCTAAAACATATAAAACATCCACCTACGCTTGGATTCATCTCTTCCTCAACTACAAAGTGCGCTGACCCCCTGCGCCTGACCCTCTTTTGTTCCGGGGCACACTACGACCTCTGCAACACCTGGTTATCGTTACGTAAAAGGTGAGCATCGCAATTACAAGCCGCACGCCTCCTCCTACCACTCTTCCTCCCGCAGCGCCGCCCTCTCTCAACGGGTAACTCAAGCCTTTTGTGTCCGTCCTTGCTCCCAACATGGCGGGGATTCTCGTGTAAATATCGCCGCACCTTACTCTTACTCTGCCGCCTTGCCCGAGGTCACCTGAAGGACGTAAGGACTCCAGGGTGACGCTAGACCCTTGTGGTGATCAAGGTGTAGGTGTGGGAACGAGGAAGATGGACTGAAGTGTAAGGAAGTGGAAGGAGATGGGCAAGAAAGAGAATGAGAGGGATGGACAGCGTAAGAGCGAGTACTAGGAGCGGTGAGAGAGAGAAAAACAAGTGAAGGGTGGATGAGGAAGAGACGGGACAAGTAAAGGAAAAATAAAGGAAAAACTGATATATGGAAGGATAGAAGAGAGGAGGAATGAAAGAGAGGAGGATACGTGTTTGAGGAAAGGAGTGGTAAGGGAGAGTAAAAAAAAAAAAAACACGAAGAAAGGAAGAGGAAGGAACAAAAGAGGGGAAGGAAGGGGAAGAGACAGCATGAGTTAAGGAAGAGGATAGACAAAAAAGACAGGATGGGAACGAGAGAAGTGAAGAGAATAACAGAACTGAACAAGGGAAGTGAGGAAACGAAACATGATGGAGGAAGGGAAGGGAAGGGAAGGGGAGGGAAGAAAGGGAACAGGAGTAGGAAACGAAGGGAAGGGGAGGGTAGGAATAGGAGAGAAGTAAGGGAAGGGAGAGAGTGGAGGGAACATGACAAGGGAAGGGAGGGGCTGCATCGTGCGTCTGGCAAGGGACAAGATGCTCCACTTGCACCTCAAGGCTAACAACAGCAAGAACAGCAGCAGCAGCAGGAGCAGGAGTAGGAGTAGGAGTGGCAAGGTTCCCGGCTGGTGTCTTCTCTCATCCTCTTACTGGGAAACAAAAACAGTGAGCGCGCCAAGATGTCACCGCGATGGCCCTGACGATTAGCATGAGACGCGACTGAGTGGTTCTGCGTCAAGTTCCGCGTCTCAGCTGGAGAGTCGCCGATGAGGAGACTCCGGGAAGGAAGGACGCAGTAGATAACCTCCCTCCCTCTCCCTCCCTCTCTCTTACAGTGTTCTTTATATGGTTTTGTTAATGAATTCCTCGTGTGACTTCTTCCTGTTTTCCTTTTTCCTTCCTTTACTTCTCTTTCCAGGTTTGGGTTAAAAGTATGTATCAGTTTTGTGTTCTTTATGTATTATCCTTTTCTTACGTACTTTAAGTTATGAATACTAATAAAACGTCGACTTAGAAGAATTATTAGCAAACCAGAAGGTGAAAAAAGACGCATTAGTAACCCTGTCTCCTACCATGCAGAGGAATATTTCATTTTTAAAAAGGGGAACCTGTCATGGCGGGTACAAGACGTTATGCATAATTTACACACAACAAACATTATTCGCGCTAAATTGACTTAGGCGCCACCTGCAGCAACTAATGGCGGCAATAAACAACAGGTGAGGTAGTTAACTGGGCTGTCAACGAGGGCGTATCAGGTACACTCGCCAATTATTCAGGAAGATAACGAAAAGGTTCTACACAAGCAAACCTGAGGCACGCGAATGTAAGTTAAATTTCATGTCCATAGCCTGAAGGTGATGTTGGTGGTGGTGGTGGTGGTGGTTCGCGTATTCCCAGCAGCTGACACACACAAACACAGCCTCGAGGACAAACGTAACACAGGGACACAAACTGACCTTAGGAAAGTCACCCCCAGAACAGAAAAAAAAGAAGGAAAGAAAATGTGTGTAGTGAATCCAACGAACACGACGATTAAACAAGGAAACTGACGTAATGGAACCCAAACAAAAACAACAAGAATCAAGAAAACAAGGATCAGGAAAGACAGACGAAATTATACAACTCGGACGGTTCAGAAAATGATACAAAAAAACAACAACTACAAAACACAAAACCTATATCGTCTTGAATCCTCTATACTCTATCTTTTCCCTAGAGGCGCGACACACGTATTGTGGGACCCTAATGAAACGCCCCAGGGACACACATCTTCCTTTATAAAACCACCAAGGGCAAGGATGAAACCCAAAGCTTGATAGGAACAGAACAACCAAAAAAAAAAAAATCTTAGTGCCATCTCCACCAAGTTTTTGTGCGACGCGTCAGACAAGGCTAAGAGGTAAAAAAAAAACTTGAAAATAATGTGGCATTGAGAAGACCAAGTGCAAAAAGGTGGCCATCAATCCGAAACGCATTGTTCACGTCTTTAACTATCGCTCACTAGCTACCCAGAGCCCTCAGCCACTCCCTACTACCAGAGCAACACACCTACACTTTTTTCTCTCTCTTCTCCCGCTATACCAACACTCTTTAGGACTTTAGGTAATAAGAGGTGATGAGGAACAGTGGACGAGGCTTGGGTAGGAGGTGATAGTGCCCTTGGAAGAGGCGTGGCAGCGGGGGGAAGACGGTCCTATGGCCTTGGGTAGGGTGTGGCCTTTGAGTCCTTGACGGGGGTAGGATAAGACCACACCCAGACCAGGGCGTGCCGAGGGGAAGACGAGAAAGGAGAAGCTAAAAGAGGATAAAAGACGTGAAAATGTGACGATTATGAATTAGGGAAATATGGAAAGGAGGAATAGGAAGAGATTTTAAAGGAGATGCAGAAAAAAAGAAAGATGATTAAATGAATATAAATTAGATAGGATTACGAAGAGAAATATATAAGAGATGAACAAATAAGGATAAAATGTGAACTATAAGAGAGTGAAAAAAAGGAAGATATATATATATAGAAAAAGAAAGCAGGTGGATATAGGAAAATATAAAGATAAAAAAAGAGATAGAAAGAGAGAAACAAAACAAAAACCATCAAGGAAAGGAGGAAATGATAAGGAAGAAGAATAAAAAAAGAATACAACAGAAATAACGTGAAGAGAAGAATAGAGGAAGAAGAGAAGAGATAGAGAAGGATGATAACCACACAAAGTTGGAAGGTTACTGAGAAAAGAAGATAAGAAGAAAAAAAAAAACGTATAAAAAAGACATAGATAAAAACATGGCTAGAAATAAGTGACTATGAAAAAAAAAAAACCTTCGAAAAAAAAAAAAAAATAAATAAATAAAAAAAAATTAGGAATCGATAAAAAAAAAAATGTAACAAGAGACAAATAATAAATAAATAAACACAAAAGGATAGAATAATAAGATCGAATAGAAAGTTAAGGAAGCACATAGAAGGAAATATTTGAACACCACTGCCATTCATAGCAAGTGATTACGTGGAGGGAGGGAGGGAGGGAGGGAGGGAGGGAGGGAGGGAGGGAGGGAGGGAGGGAGGGAGGGAGGGAGGGAGGGAGGGAGGGAGGGAAGGGAGGGAGGGAGGGTAAGGGTGTGAGGCAAGTAGAGAGTTGGAGGAAAAGAAGAGGAAGGAAGGCGCGCAAGATGTCACCTGGTACGTGTGTGTGTGTGTGTGTGTGTGTGTGTGTGTGTGTGTGTGTGTGTGTGTGTGTGTGTGTGTGTGTGTGTGTGTGTGTGTGTGTGTGTGTGTATATATTCTTTAGAAACACCAACTTCTTCTTCTTCTTCTTGTATGTGTCTTTCTAACAAGCTAATTAATAAAAAAAAAAAAATTTCTAAAGTAGGTAAATCAGTTTTTAAAAATATTAATAAAGAAAAAAAACTCAAAGTCGTATTACCTGAGAGGCAGGTAATCAACAGGTTAATTGGCTCCATACAAACTATTAATAACAACGGAAGCTAACGAGAGAAAGAAAGACAAGACAAAAAAAAACAAGAAGAAGAAAAATAAAGAGGCAGAGGAAAGGAATAGAATAATAAAAAAAAGACAAAAGAAGGAAGGAGAGGAATAATATAAAAGGAAAAGGAGAAGAAAAAGAAGAAAAAAAAAAAAAAAAAAAAAAAATGAGGAGAAAAATGAAAAATGGAAAAGAAGAAGTTGGATATGAAAAAGAAGGAAGAGGATTAGGAAGAGGAGGAGGAGGAGGAGGAGGAGGAGGAGGAGGAGGAGGAGGAGGAGGAGGAGGAGGAGGAGGAGGAGGAGGAGGAGGAGGAGGAGCAGCAGAAGGAGGAAGGAGATGTGGGCCTTGGGATCAACGTCCGCTCGTGGCCCTTCTAGGTTAGTGGGTCTTTGCTTCACTCTCCCATGCACACCCTCCACCCCCCCTCAACTCTCTCTCTCTCTCTCTCTCTCTCTCTCTCTCTCTCTCTCTCTCTCTCTCTCTCTCTCTCTCTCTCTCTCTCTCTCTCCTTGTATGTATTAATAAATGAACTGAAAGAATACATTATTTTTCTCTCTCCACAAAAGTCAATTCTCTCGTTTTGCAAATCTAAAAAAAAAAAAAACGAAAAAAACATTAATAATTCCTAAAGCAATTCACTCAAAAAATTAACCACATACACACATACAAACACACACACACATACACTATACACACATACAAACACACACACATACACTATACATCCTCAATCTGTTACCAGGACCTCACACGCGCCACAAACACAAGAATGTCCATAGTTATCTTTCTCTTCTTCATATTCATTCAGACAGACGCGTCATCCGGGGGGGAGGGGCGCGATGACGTACTGGAGAAAGTACCAATAGGGAAAGAGTTCATCGAGTCGGCGAGCTGCGATTGGCTGGTGCATACCTGACGTCAGAGCTCTGGGAAAATGTAGGCCGAAGAGTGTCTAGGAATTTTCCAGATTTCCTTGTACACCTGTAGCTCTACGAATCTCTAAGGCAGGTGAGTCTAGAGGCGTTCCAGGTGAGTTTCCAGGAAGTAGTGATGCTGGGGATTGAATTTTTGAGATGCTTAGAGTTCATTTTCAGTTTGGTGTTGTGAGACTTCCAGTGCTTTCTCTACAACACCTTAAGAAAGAGAGAGAAAAGAGAGAGTTTAAAAAGGAGCACCAGGAGGAGGTAGGAATGTGTTATGATGAGACGAGAAGGGAAAATGTGGCAGGAAATGACTAAGGGATGGAGGACAATGGGAAAAAGAAATGTTTTGATCAATTAAATGGCATGAAAATTAGTATAATCGAGAAAGAAAAGAAAAGAAAAGAAAGGAAAACAAAAATAAAGAGTAAAGAATAACACGAGTGAGGAGTGAAGCATGAAGGAAGGAAATTGGGGGTAGAGAGGGAGGGAAGGAAATAGGGAAGAAAGGAAGGGAAGGAAGGAGAGAGAAAGAGAAAGAAGGAAGGACATGGCATCTGGGAAGAGTAAGAACTTATATTGTTTGTTTCTCTCTCTCTCTCTCTCTCTCTCTCTCTCTCTCTCTCTCTCTCTCTCTCTCTCTCTCTCTCTCTCTCTCTCTCTCTATCGAAGGTCAATGTCAGGGCTTCCAACTGTTCTCATGTATTCTCAGTAAACCATTTATTTCCTCATTGTTTTCGTCTCTTCAAGGTTAGGTAATTAGTGTTGTGTTTACATCTGCGTTTTCTACGTTTCTTCACCAAATCGCTTCAGCAGAGACTATCATAAAGTTTTTCAAGAGTGTTTTTTATTTTATTTTTTTATTTCAATGTGAAGAAAACGTAAAAAGTCTTATAGAAATCACTAACTTTTTGCGTTGCTATGAATTTGTACTTTTATATATAATGTAATTCCATTCTAACATCAAATTTGGTTTCGTTATCAACAGACTTATAAATATTCTTTTTATATATATGTAATAAAGATATTTTCAATTAAAACTTAACGGATTTACTTGATACGTCTCTCTCCACTTCTCTCTCTCTCTCTCTTTCTCTCTTTCTCTCTCTCTCTCTCTCTCTCTCTCTCTCTCTCTCTCTCTCTCTCTCTCTCTCTCTCTCTCTCTCTCTCTCTCTCTCTCTCTCTCTCTCTCTCTCTCTCTCCGCCGGCAAGTTGCAGGAG